>CM035795.1:1196054-1253554 GCA_020466265.1 Siphamia tubifer
TCCAGTCTGACCCTGAAACTATATGTTTAAAATATTACATGTATAATCTTAAAATGTTAAAATAAAGATGATTATAAATAAAATATTGTTTTTTACAGTTTGATGTGTTTTTTTTGTGGGTGTTTTTTTTTACAGGATTGTTCTGGCACCCAGAGGTGGCAGTTTTTTTGGTAAAAAAAAAACTTATTCCAGTTGTTGTTAATACTGTACCTTTAGCAGAGTAAGAATTGCCCATGTTGTATGTTGTTCCATCTGGGTCAGTGTGGGGGTGTGCAGTGGCTCCATTCACTGCAATGAATTTGCTCCAGTCCACCTTGTTACAACAGGGAACAGACCATGTGACACATATAGAGTTAGTTAGTTAGTAAGACTCTTCCAGGCGCGCAGATAGCGGGGGTGTCAGGTGTGTCATGACACACCCAGTTTTGAATGCCCTTAGATCCATCCCACCCACTTTTATTTAAGAAAAAAACTTCTTACTTTTTTAACTTTTACTACTTACTTCTTACTTAGTCAAGCATCACGAAGAAACCAAAATATGAATTAACATACGTAATAACGTGACTCGGTTATTGCGCTGTGCGGCGGCATCATCGTTAACTTTGGTTGCCATGGTTACAAACAGTCTGACAGGCATTACTTGGACAGCCAGGGTGCACGTTCAGGAGGACCCCAACACGGCATGGAATAATGAGGCGAGCTAAAAAGCAGAAAACGATCATGTGTTTTTTTTTCAAAGAGCAACAGCTGTAAGTAAACTGTTACTTTACATTATCATCAGGGCTCTAAATTAACACCCACCAACCCGCCAAATGCGGGTGAAAATCCATTTTGGCGGGTAAAAAAACAACTTACTAGCCACTTTGGCTGTTGGCGAGTGCAGACCCGGTTGTAACAATCCTCTATGGGGCACCACCATATGACCGTCCTATTTCTTTTATCCTTCCCCTGTCTTTTGTTTCTTGTCTTGCTTGCTTCGGCCCAGGCAGCGCCCCTATGGCAAAGCCAAAGTGTTCACATAGCCACGCGTTGTGTTTATTATATCACGTGTTACAGAACGCGTTCTGGCAGCGCACTGGTGCGCGCAATGGCACGTACTAGCACGCGCGCCAGTGCGCGCGCCAGTGCGCCTACAGCCTACTTGTGTGTTTGACAGGAATGCTAATAAGCCCAAATGAATTGATCATAACGGGCTTATATGAGGATTTGGTGCTATCTTTGGTCAGTTGGTGAGTCCACAAATAGGCTAAGGAAATGAGATGGTTTAAGAAAGTTTATAACAACACCAAGATGTAATGTGAGTGTATGTTTACAGTGGGGACAGTGGAGATAAAAAGTAAAGAAGTTAGGAGTTAAATGTGAAAATGCAAAAAAATAAATAAAAATGTGATCATATGTTTGAAGAAATGATATGGGGACCAACTGAGAAAATGTAAGAGCAACAAGATGTGAGTGTATGTATTGTATAAATTGTAATATAGGTGAGAACAGTAAAGAAGTGTTAACAGTGAAAGGTGAGAAAATGTAAAAGCAAGAAGTTTTAAGAGTTAAATGTGAAAATGTAAAAAAAAAAAAGATCATATGTTTAAAGAAATGAATTATTTCAAGAGGAAAAGGTTAAATAAAATAATTTAATGAAATTTGGTCAGGGGAAAAATGGCTAGTTGAATTTCTAATAGGGGAGTAAAATAAAAAATCTACTAGCCACATTGGCTGGTGATGAAAAAAGTTAATCACTTTACAATTTCTGTTCAAAGCAATATCACCGTGAGAGTAGGAATCGTACAAAGCTGGCCAGAGCCAAACTGTCACCTTCTTCTGCCTCCACCTGTACATGCCCCACACATATATTCAGGACAAGGATCAGAGGAGAGAGGTTTTTGGATCCTTCACTTAATCAGTTTTGAGACCATTATTGAAAACTCTCATGTAGAGATCTTATTTACAATTTAATTTGTATATGGAGGCTGTGTCCTATTTTGTGTTTGTTGTTAGTGTGTTAGAAGTTTTAATTACATTATATGTTTTTAACACTCCTGTGAAATTTATGAAAGAATCAGTGTGCTGAAAGTCAGTGTTAAAATAAAACAGTTTTGTTTAGTGAGTGATTTAAATTAGTATCAGCATTAATAAACTTTATTAAATAATAATAATTTATCTAATACTTATATAATAAATAATTTCTTCCAATGATGGGTAATTAAGTTTGACAAATATACACAAACAGTGAGCAGTCATAACACACACACACACACACACACACACACACACACACACACACACACACACATGTCATGTCAGTGGTAAATAGCACTTGAGAACATCAGACATCACAATTAGGTAAGATAATGCATTTTTCGTCTTTGAGGAGTAATAACCCCCTCCCCCCAATCAGAATGGTGGGGCTGGGGGGTCGGGGGGTGTTAGCTGGCATCTTCGTCCCCCCCAGTTTCACAAACCTATCTGCGCCCCTGGACTCTTCTGTCGTCATGTTGTATTTATCATAATGTCTGTAAAACATACTTAGACCCAAGAGGTAAAGTATAAAAAATAAATAAATAAATGTTGGATACAGGAAGTCAACGAATCTACTCTGTATAAAATACCAACTGTTAATTTATGGATCTATACACATACTTAAATCATATTTCAAATTGTGCAGAAAAATGTACCTTTGAGCATTTGATTAGTTTTCAAGTAAAGAAAAGGATTTTATTCTAATGTAAAAACTTGAAATGAGTCAACGAGTGTCAAAGATTAGAAACTATAGAATGATCTGAGTGACAGGAAAAACAACTGTAGCTCATTTTGACATGAATGTTAAATACATGTAGTTAACATTAAAATGATGAGGACGTGTGTTTATCACTGACAACAAACTGTATTTGAATAAAGTTTAAACAACATCACACTTCAATGAGCGTCCTTAAAGACACAGTGTCCACAGTTACTGAGGACAACCTGAACATATTCATAAGACGTCTGAACGTCTTATTGTTGTTTGTTCAACGCTCTGGAAATTCACAATCATTGCTTTTTAAAAAAACAAACAAAAACAAAACAACAACAACAACAACATAGTCCAGTAATTGATTCTTAATTGAAATGAAGCTGAATGTATTAAAAAATAATAATAATAATAATTAAAAAAAAAAAGATAAACATGGTTTCAGATCAGTGTGAACACACAGCCTTAGGATACTTTACTGTTTGTTTGTTTGTTGTTCCTTTTAATGTGGATAAACAAATAAACATTAATTCAAACTGCACACAAACACTTGATTCATAAACAGAAACTAATGACACACACACACTGACACACACACACACTGACACACACACACACACACTAATGACACACACACACACACTGACACACACACACACTGACACACACACACTAATGACACACACACACTGACACACACACACACACACACTAATGACACACACACACACTGACACACACACACTAATGACACACACACACACTGACACACACACACACACACTAATGACACACACATACTGACACACACACACACACACTAATGACACACACACACACTGACACACACACACTGACACACACACACTGACACACACACACACACTAATGACACACACACAGATACACACACAGACACACACACACACACACACACACACAGACATACACAGACACAATAGCCAGTAGCGTGTTGTTCAAATTGTTTATGACTCAATGACTCATCACAAGGACAAACATTAGGTCAAAACATTTTCAGGCCAGTGTGTGAAGCATTAGCAGCTGTGGTGCCATTGATCCACTCAGACATTCAATGGTATTCAATGATCTTCAATGGTAATCAATGGTAATCAATGATCTTCAATGGTATTCAATGGTATTCAATGACCTTCAATGGTAATCAATGATCTTCAATGATCTTCAATGGTATTCAATGATCTTCAATGGTATTCAATGATCTTCAATGGTATTCAATGGTATTCAATGATCTTCAATGGTATTCAATGATATTCAATGATATTCAATGATCTTCAATGATATTCAATGATCTTCAATGGTATTCAATGATCTTCAATGGTATTCAATGATCTTCAATGATGTTCAATGATCTTCAATGATGTTCAATGATCTTCAATGGTATCCAATGATCTTCAATGGTATTCAATGATCTTCAATGATCTTCAATGATATTCAATGATCTTCAATGATCTTCAATGATCTTCAATGATCTTCAATGGTATCCAATGATCTTCAATGGTATTCAATGATCTTCAATGGTATTCAATGGTATTCAATGGTATTCAATGATCTTCAATGGTATTCAATTGTATTCAATTGTATTCAATGGTATTCAATGGTATTCAATGATCTTCAATGGTATTCAATGGTATTCAATGATCTTCAATGGTATTCAATTGTATTCAATGGTATTCAATGGTATTCAATGATCTTCAATGGTATTCAATGGTATTCAATGATCTTCAATGGTATTCAATGGTCACTTACTCTTTGGGTGGTCTGCAGAGTCTCAGGATCCACTTTGTGCATGAGGTTGGTTTCTGTGCTGACGTAATAATCCCCCTTGTACGTCACAAAGCTAACGTTAGCATTATCAGTGGGCTCTGAGGAAGATGAAGACCATGGTCAACGTCAGCTGAAGTCACATAATAATAGAGAAAAATATTTCTGCTGTCAAGTCATACAACATTTTAATCAGATTAATCACAGCGTTATGTTGGATTCATTTGCTTAAAAATAGCTTTAAAAGAATAACAGCCTGTAAACAATCATATTGAACCATAAGTTTGAAAGAATTTAACTAAATGCAATAGTTTTCATTCAACCTTACAGTATGTTCATCAACTCGTAACTAACATGAATATTTTTATGTATTTTTTTATGATTTTAGAATCATTCTGAAATTAAATCTATTTTTTTTTTCAGTCAAATATGTTCATGGATAATGAAGCCATTATTTATTTTTATATTAAGAATTCATAGGTTTTTTTACATTAAGAATTTATGAAAAAACATAAACCCTCATGGTAAGTTATTTATAAATGATGGTACCCCAAAATAAAGGTCAGAGGTCAAATGTGAGCACAGGAAATTATTTTTACACCTTGATACATATTCAACAACTCTTCTAAAATATAGGAAAAATATTCAATATTCAAAACATATGCAAACATATGAATAAATATGTGACATGTTTATTCAACACCTTCTGCAGTTTGTTAAGTCTATTATGTTATTAATATGTTTTTACTGGATTATTTTGTCAAGCAGAGCTGCCACTATTTTCCCCATAACAACTTTTTTTATACATTTGTTTATTTTTTGACAGTGTAGCATCAGTGTTATGTTATGTTAACACCTGTTTCCTGTTTGTAAAAGTTACTTTTGTTTAACAAATGTCTGAACAATGTTTTCAGAAATATAGTGAGGACGAAAAACTCTAACAACTTGTAACTAGAAAAGCGCAGACGTCCGCCATCACAGTCAGTCCATATATTTTTGAGTTACCTTATAGAAAACAAACATCCAAAACAAAAATAAAACATCCAAAACAAAAATAAAACATCCAAAACAAAAATAAAACATCCAAAACAAAAATAAAACATCCTTGGCACATTAGTGTAAGGCTGCAAAACAGAAATAGAGCAGGAAAGTATGAGTGGATCTACACTGATCACAACATAGTTTAATTTAAATGATTCTTTGTCTGGTTCATACCCCCCCCCCAAACACACACACAGACACACACACACACACACACAGACACACACACACACACACACACAGACAGACAGACACACACACAGACACACACACACACACACACACACACACACACAGACACACACACAGACACACACACAGACACACAGACAGACAGACACACACACACACACACACACAGACAGACAGACACACACACACACACACACACAGACACACACACACACACAGACACACACACACACAGACAGACACACACACACAGACACACAGACAGACAGACACACACACAGACACACACACACACAGACACACAGACAGACAGACACACAGACACACACACACACAGACACACACACACACAGACACACACACACACAGACAGACACACACACACAGCCACACAGACAGACACACAGACAGACACACAGACAGACACACAGACAGACACACAGACACAGACACACACAGACACACACACAGACACACAGACAGACACACACACACACACACACACACAGACACAGACACACACAGACACACAGACAGACACACACACAGACACACAGACACACACAGACACACACACACAGACAGACACACACACACACAATTACACAAACAAAGAGCTACACAAATAAACACACAACTACACACACACACACATACAGACTCCACTTCCTGGTTTGCCTGTCCTTAAGCCCCGCCCCTGCTTGTCCATTGGCTTTCATTCATGACTCACTTGGCAGCTCAAACCTGGACAGGAACCTCTGGAAGACGTTTTTACACGGGTCTGGCATGGTGACTGTCCCAAACTCTGACACTGTGATGCGGCTGGACTCTTGGTTACCCTGGTAACTGTCACTGGACAGGAAGCGGCTTTTGTAAGTCACATGACCGTTGTGAATTTTGAACTGGTGCAGAAGAGCCATGCCATCGAACCAGTGGTTGAACCTGATGAGGACAGAAGAGGAGAGTTCACTGCTCTTTACATGTAATAGTTATCAATACTGTTAATCAGTTATCAATACTGTTAATCAGTTATCAATACTGTTAATCAGTTATCAATACTGTTAATCAGTTATCAATACTTGGGTATTTTTGGACATTTGTCTCTTTTTTTCATTTGCCGTGCTGCAGCTTTTGGGATGACATTTGACATAAATATTTTGTATGTATATATTTTTTGATCTTTTCCTGTTAAATGTGTTTTCTTTTTCCCTCATGAACATAAACCGACACAATCAATAATCTGATCTAAAATCAACAGATCAATATTTGTCTTTGCTTTTTTCTGACCAGAACAAGGTTACAATAGTTTGGGATTTTTCATTATAGTTTAGTTTGATTTAGTTTGGATTTTTTTCACTGTAATTCAGTTAGTTTTCATGAGGTTTTAGAGCAGATTTAATAGTTTATTTGTTTTCCATTTTCTAAATCCTTACTTTTTGTTTCGTTGACGTTTTCCCACATCTTTTATTTTCATTGTCGTCATGTTTAAATAAGTCACATGACTTTTTCCAAACTTCACTAACATTGACAAAGACAAAAACAGGGTATTTATCCATAAATATTATCCACAGGAACATATCCTGCAATATGTTGTTTTTTTCAAACAAATATGTTTGTGTGTGAGGAACAAACAACAACAACAACAACAACAACAACAACAACTACCCTTTTCTGCTGATCCAGTTCTAGTTGGAGGGAAATAAAAACACTCCATTTTGGATTTTCTGTTCATCATACGTCACATGCATAGATTAATTTGACTAACTAACTAACTAATTAAATAACTAACTCTAACCCCACCTATTGGTCATAACTAACTTATATATAACTTATATTTATATAAATGTAAAGAATATAAAGTACATATATTTATATAAATGTAAAGAGTATAAAGTACATATATTTATATAAATATAAAGAATATAAAGTACATATATTTATATAAATATAAAGAGTATAAAGTACATATATTTATATAAATATAAAGAGTATAAAGTACATATATTTATATAAATGTAAAGAGTATAAAGTACATATATTTATATAAATATAAAGAATATAAAGTACATATATTTATATAAATGTAAAGAGTATAAAGTACATATATTTATATAAATATAAAGAGTATAAAGTACATATATTTATATAAATGTAAAGAGTATAAAGTACATATATTTATATAAATGTAAAGAGTATAAAGTACATATATTTATATAAATATAAAGAGTATAAAGTACATATATTTATTAAGGCTGTCAAAGCAACGTGCGTTTAACGGCACAATTTTTTTAATGCACAATTAACGCAGTTGCATTTGAAGCTCGGACATTTCCGTAGCTAAGAAAACCAGAAGCAATGCGTCGAGGTGGACGCTGCCGACAGACTAGGACAGTGGTGCGAGGGTGACCATTCGACCGGACAGTCTGGTTTTAGAACCGTCTGTCCAGTGTCCGGCTTTTTCACCTTTTGTCCTTTCAGACAATTGTTATTAATCGTCATAACCGTTATTTACACTTGCTACTCTGCGATGTTTACAGGCAGCTAGCATGTCGTAGGCTATGTAATGTAAATATTTATGAAGTGGACATGAGTGAAGGCTGAGCTGCAGGTGTTTGAACTAGAACCAACACAGTGTATTCAATAAGAATGAATTAAATAATGATGGAATGACACCTTTAAAGACTAAAATACACTTCCTTTATTTTGGGGTACTGTCATTTATAAATGACTGTCCCATTAGGGTATATTTTTTTTCATGAATTCTTAATGTAAAAATAAAATGACGATGGCTTCGTTATCCATGAACATATATGACCGAAAAATATTAATAATTTCAGAATGGTGCTTAAATCATAAAAATATTCATGTTCGTTATCAATTCTGAAACATTGATGAACATAAGGTTGAATGGACGGCTACAAATGAAATGTGGTTTAAGAGGTGACAAAAAGACTTAGAGTTTAAATTCTTTTAAATGTATGGTACAGTATGATTGGTTAGAAGCTTTTTTACTTTTGACTATCATTTTTTAAATGACGCTCCCACAGACGGTTACAAG
Source organism: Siphamia tubifer (assembly GCA_020466265.1). Taxonomy (NCBI): domain Eukaryota; kingdom Metazoa; phylum Chordata; class Actinopteri; order Kurtiformes; family Apogonidae; genus Siphamia; species Siphamia tubifer. Next base: position 1,204,874 of record CM035795.1, read on the forward strand.
TTCAGTGGAATTTCTGCATTTCACTCATTCATTCCAGGGGTTAGACTGAACCCTTGGGTGGGCCGGCTTTGGCCCCCAGGCCGCATGTTTGACACCTGTCTTCAATCATTTCATTGTTAACATTATAGACTTACTTCTGGTTTCCAATCTCAAACTTCCCAGGTCCGTTTCGTAAGAAGTTGCCATGGATCCAGTGTGGGATGGTGCCGGTGACGGTGGTGGTGATGGGCTCGGGGGTCTCCTCCACTGACCTCACAATCCTCTCAATGCACGGCAGACCGTGCACATCCGTGAAGTGGTTGATTTTCTTCACAGACTTGAACTTTTTAAGGTCTTGGTAGGAATAAAAAGGTTTAATGTAGTTTTCTGACACTAAGACAATGACCTGATAATGTTGTTTAATTACTTGGAATTTTGACTTATCTTATAATTTTGGCTTTTTATCCCTTGTGCGGTCCTCCAGGTCAAAGTGACTTCTCATACATTCTGTATGGTGACATATATTTGGGGGTTGGGGTGATGAGTCTATGGAACTGAACTTTGTAATGTGGGTCAGAGTCCTGCACGGTTCTGATTTTGACAAACCGCAACCGCCCGTACCCGTCATGTTCAAACCCGTATCCGACCCGTTTTCCGACGAAAAAAAAATTACAAATCCGCACCCGAACCGACCCGCTATAAATGAACCAGATATCTGACCCGAACCCGGAAGAAAATGTCAAACTTAAATACAAAATGTATTACCACGAATATACTGAACAGTGACATAGCCAAGGCAGAGCCAAATAAAAATGTTGTTAAACAGGAGCAGACAAATAATAAAAAAAATATTTTTATACGTGAGCTGGCGAGCGCCGCGCGCACACACACACACACACACACACGCTTGTAAAACGCATCAAGAAGGAAGTCGACAGTAGGCAGTTATACAAGTCCAAACTAAGGAACAGTTTTTACCCTATGAACCGCAAATTAGACCCGCGGTCACCCACGTCCGACCCGAACTGAACCCGTATCCGACACAGCACAACATTTTTCACCCGTTTCGTGAAAATCTGCGGTTCACCCACGGGTACCTGATGTGGGTCTTTAAGACCCGACCGTGGGACCACACAAGGGTTATATCATAACTCTGCAAAGTTGGCAGTTATTGTGAATATGCTCATTAACGTTTGAACAAAGGTTATTTACTGTGAACATGTTTAATAAAGTTTGATTGATTAGCTTTTCTGATTGTTTTGTTTAGTCAGGGGCATTGCTAGGGTCTCTTGACTGGGGTGCCCCGCCCCACCTGTGCACGCTACACAATAGGTTTTTGCACGATTTCCAGGAAATTCGAGATGAAAATTGAAAAAAATAGATGAGTTAAGGTCTCACAGTGAGGTCCATCAATAACCACTGTTGTAAATAATCTAACATTAAACCTTTGATAAACACTGGTCACTACAGTGAATATATTCATAGGTTTAGTTGTTTTATTTCATATCATTACTGTAACTGCTCTTTTCTTAATACCTGATCTGCACTAAGATGTTTAACTGTAAATATATTACTGTTATTAGACTGTCTCTTCTGAAACTAAAACTAAAATCATTTCATCATATGATAATCACAGCTCTAACTGGAATGAGCTTTTTTTTTTTTCATTAGATCCGTTCAGCATTTGGCTTGTGTCACATTTGACTCTTGTTGCATCTTATCAATAATCAAACCAATAATGCAACATGAATTGCTCTACTATCATCCAGCTGTGTTCACGTGCTGTACACTGTAAAAAGTCCAGCATGGAGTTGTTCATTAAAGCTAAAAATTACCATCGAACATTCATTCATTCATTCATTCATTATCTGAACCCGCTTTATCCTCACTAGGGTCGCGGGGGTCACTGGGGGCCTAATCCAGCTACGATGGGTGAAGGCGGGGTCAGAGGTCACCCTGTATGAGACGCCAGTTCATGGCAGGGCTGAACATATATAGACAAACAATCACTCTCACATTCACACCTATGGACAATTTTAGATTAACCAATTAACCTATCAGTGCATGTGTTTGGATGGTGGGAGGAAACCGGAGTGCCCGGCGAAAACCCACGCGGACACGGGGAGGACATGCAAACTCCACACAGAAAGGTCTGGTACGGGATTCGAACCAGGGTCCTTCTTGCTGTGAAGCACGAGTGCTAACCACTGCACCACCGTGCTAACCACTGCGCCACCGTGCTAACCACTGCGCCACCGTGCTAACCACTGCGCCACCGTGCTAACCACTGCGCCACCGTGCTAACCACTGCACCACCGTGCTAACCACTGCGCCACCGTGCTAACCACTGCGCCACCGTGCTAACCACTGCGCCACCGTGCTAACCACTGCACCACCGTGCTAACCACTGCACCACCGTGCCGCCACCATCGAACATAATGTAAACTATTCATTTTATTGTGAAACTATTTTTAAGTGTCAACTTTGATTCAGACTGAACTAAACACAACTTCCGAAGGACATAAATCAAAGGTCAGTGTGTTACATTGTTATTGTGAGTCAAACATGAATTGTGCTTTGGGTCGAGTGCAGTAATATTGTTTATTTCAAAATAAAAGCCTCAGGTTGTAACAAGTGACTTAATTTAGATTCTGTCAAGACAAATATTTTAGACATGACAAAACCATCAGTTTTTAAAATTTGAGCGAGGCTACACTTTTTCCAGAGCGTTCGCCGAGATTTGACATGTAATTGGCTGATCCCAGGCCACGCCCCTTCCTGCAGCCTCGGACAACTTTTACCTCAGGAGCAGTTAAAGTTACTGCGACCAAATGAAGTTCATCATCTTGGTCAAAAGGTGTGTGTGGGGTAAATGTAAAACTGACAACAGGTATCCTCACCCTGACCCTCACCCTCACCCTCACCCTCACCCTCACCCTCACCCTCATCCTCATCCTCACCCTCATCCTCATCCTCATCCTCATCCTCATCCTCATCCTCATCCTCATCCTCATCCTCACCCTCATCCTCATCCTCATCCTCATCCTCACCCTCACCCTCACCCTCACCCTCACCCTCATCCTCATCCTCATCCTCATCCTCATCCTGGGGTGATCAAGCATATAAGTTGTAAATAACAAATATTCACTAATATAACCATTAGTCGTCTAATGGTTCGTGGCTAAAACGAGAAGACTGATCATCTTTTTTGGGTTTGGGTTTTTGGACAAAGTTTACCATCACTACAGGCTCTTTTATTGATAAGTAGTCGTTTCACTTTATGCTTTTTACAATAACAATAAATGTGTGTGAGAACAGAGGCTAACACATTTTTGACCGTGGTTGTGTTAAAAACCAACAGGAACAAGACAAGCTAGGCTAAAGCTAACACTGTCAAAGTACAGCTGACCGCGTTAACACTGAGAATGTGTTGACTGTTAACCCTTGAGCAGGACATTATATGGCAGCATGTTGTCATGATTCTGTCATTAATTAAAACACTGACCCAGCAGTGCAGGAACAACACTGACAGGATATCATCATCTCATCACTTTTCCTCTGCGACCTAAAGGCTCTCACCTCAGTAACTGTTAGGGGTTAGGGTTGGGTATATATATATATCCACATACATATACATGCATGCACATACATACATAGATACACATATAATAAAAGATAGGGAGCGAAATAAATAAAAAAGTAAAAATATAATATAGTATTACAATAAAAATATATAATATGATAAAATCACAACATGCATAGAAAGGCAGGCAGCATGCATAAAACCATAAAAATAATAGAACATGTAAAACTTATATATGTACAAGAATAGACAACGCATAATATATAATATTATTCACACAATGATCAACATAATAATGATAATAATAAATTCATAGATGGTAATAATAATAATAATAATAATAAATAATAATAAATAATAATCATAGTAATAGTGTTAATGATCACACATTAAAAAAAAGAGGGGGGGGGGGGTTAACCCAGATCTCGGGCCGGGTCTGTGTAGCAGTGTATGTTTCCTAAAATATGTATGTGTAGTGTAACTAGTGTGTGTGATTTGGTGGAGCCATTAAATAAAAATAAATATAAAGAGGGAAGTGAGGGGAGGAAGAAATGCCCTCTCAGGCCTATATTGTGCCCGGTGCCCAGGTAGCGTCAGAGAGGAACTTGGAGAGGTAAGAGATTGGTAAAAGGATAATACTTTTTATTTAAAGAATGGTCTCCTAATCAGTCTCGGGGAACCGCCGTGGATGTAAGGGTGCCCTCTGGCCCCGTCCCAGGCTCTGGAGGGCCTGGGATGAGATCATTGAGTCCCCCCGGTGTTGTTGTCCCCAGCCTTAGGGTTAGGGTTAGGTCCGAGTCCTGCCCCCTCACCAAGTTGGCCCAAGCCAAATTTGTCTGAGGTAGCAGCGCTTGTGATTGGTCAATTACAATTTACTCACTTGATTTAAGTTTGACTGTGATGTGATGTGATCCTTGTTTCCTATAAAATATTACTTTATAAAACTTCAGTTTGTCAGTGTTAACAGTTTGACATTATACTAGTATTAAACCTGATCACTTGAATTGATTGAGTAATCCTAACTTCTGCATTGCATCATGGGAAAGAAATGAATAAAGCCACTTCATCTCTGAATATACTTCACAAGTTCCATATGTAGCAGAAATACACAATGGTTGTGTAACCTTACTTCTGCACCGGCAATTTTTATGGACTGTAAAACAACGTCAGAGGAAGGTAACTGTGAGGCAGCACAAGAACATCTGTTTAATGAGTGTTAGGTTTTGGAAAGTGGACATGGACGATCAAAGCCAAAGAATGATAACGGAAAACCATAACTGCAAAGTTATGATGAACACAAATAACTCATTTTTGACTGAAAAAAAAAAAAAAAAAAAAAAAAAAAAAAATATATATATATATATATATATATATATATATATACACATTTGAAGCTCTACTAATTTACAGCCCACTTTTGCAACAAAGTTCATATTTTTTTATATTAACCCATGATGCATGAGTTATGATAACGTACATCAGTATTTTTATTTCTTCCTTAGGCTGAAAAAAAAAAAACATGTGATTGAAATCTTTTTAATGAACCTATTTTTTATGGAGTTACAAAAATGTCCACCCAGCAGCATTAACGTGTTAATGTCTCTCATCACATGATAATTATTTTGTGCTGAATTGATTTATTTTGTTTAAACATTGAAACTAGAATAAAAATAAATAATCTACTAGCTTACCTGAGCTGTTCTCCTTCTGATGCTTCAGCCTTTCCATGGTTGCACTGATGCCTTCTGTTAAAAATACACACTGTTTCACATCCACTTTTATACTTTTTCATTCCTCTGACGCCCCCAGGAGCAGATAAGCAGATGTACCCGCTGTGGTTTCACCCTTGTGTAACTCTGCAAAATAGAAGTTCTTTGTCAGCACAAGATAATACAAGGAGTAACTTATTCACAGAGATAATCGCTTGATTGTTCACAAACGCAGCATCACAACTGGCAGCATTAATGATTATCTTTAAATACTTTACATCAGACTCTATATGAACTTATTTGTAGCAGTTGTGTATGTGTGTGTATGTGTATGTGCGTGTGTGTGTATGTGTGTGTGTATGTGTTGTATGTATGTGTGTGTGTATGTGTGTGTATGTGTGTGTGTATGTGTGTGCGTGTGCGTGTGCGTGTGCGTGTGCGTGTGCGTGTGTGTGTGTACGTGTATGTGTACGTGTATGTATGTGTGTGTGTATGTGTACGTGTACGTGTATGTGTATGTGTATATGTGTGTATGTGCGTATGTGTGTATGTGTGCGTGTGCGTGTGCGTGTATGTATGTGTGTGTGTGTGTGTGTGTGTGTGTGTGTGTGTGTGTGTGTGTGTCTGTGAGTGTGTGTGTCTGTGTGTGTGTGTGTGTGTGTGTCTGTGAGTGTGTGTGTCTGTGTGTGTGTGAGTGTGTGTGTCTGTGTGTGTGTGTGTGTGTGTGTGTGTACAAAGGCTCAGACAAATGACCAACCGTACAGAAAAGGTATAACATAGAAAAAATATTTATTTAGAACAAGAAACCTAATCACCCTAGACTAGGGTTAGGGTTAGGGTTAGGGTTAGTACAATATTTAAGTAGGAATATTAAAGTATAACTAAGGAGAAGTGAAGGAGGAGCACAAACAACAAGAATGCTTAAATAAACCAGTATATAAACAAACAAACAAACAAACTAGTGAGCGCTGGATTAACATTTGACTAAAAAGCAACATGTTAGCATTAGTCTAAAACTCCTGAGTTTAGACAGACAAACAGGCAGAGGGGTCAGAGGTCACAGGATCAGAGCTTGCTGCGACGTCTCTTGAGGTTCAGACGCAAAGCAGGTTCCAAGCTGTGGTTGTTGACATGCAGTTGTGGAACGAGTCCTCCTTAAATTCTGACAGAGATGAGAGGTGACCATAACCAAACCCATGCTAGCTGTAACAAACACTCCATGTGTTCACACAAAAACACAACAAAGGGACAGTTCGGCCTTTAGGCAGAGCCAGTGTGTTCACTGATGAAACCAGAAGCTGAGTTCATTTCATTTATTTGTGAAGGAAAACACACGTTGTACCTTACAGACTTAAAGAGAAGGTTTGTTTTTTTTTACAATTGGGGCCTTAATTTTGATGTAATTTAAATTATTCTATTTGCTCATGTTACTTTTTTTAAAATTTTCATTCCTCTGGAAGAAATTAGATGTGCACCGATGTCCACCAAACACCATACAACGACAGTCGCCAGTTCATTGTGATACAGAAATGCTAATTCTGTTCCAGTCCCATTTCAACTTTGAAACACCTGGGCTGAGTGAAAATAAATAAATAATGTAACCCTGACACACAAGTGACATCATCTGCTCGACCTGAGTAAAGAGGTTTTAGAAAAACCACCATGTTTACTTTGGCTACTTCACACTCAGAAGTTCAGAGCGAAAAGTGACGTCGGAGCTCTTGTTTTCTTCTGTTGTTAAGACCGAACTATCACCACATGAAGCAGACTATTATATGAATTCATAGTCTGGAGATTCAATTCAATTCAATTTTATTTATAAAGCCCTAAATCACAACAAAGGGTTTTATAAAAACACAATCAACTACAAGAGATACATGAACAGTCCCAGGCATCCTCTGTCCTTAGACCCTCCTTCTGTCCTTAGACCCTCCCCCTGTCCTTAGACCCTCCCCCTGTCCTTAGACCCTCCCCCTGTCCTTAGACCCTCCCCCTGTCTTTAGACCCTCCCCCTGTCCTTAGACCCTCCCCCTGTCTTTAGACCCTCCCCCTGTCCTTAGACCCTCCCCCTGTCCTTAGACCCTCCCCCTGTCCTTAGACCCTCCTTCTCAGCAGAAAAAACTTCCAAACCCAGTGGGAAAAAGAAGAAATCTTGAGGAGAACCACATTGAAGGACAGATCCACTCCCATGGACGGACAGACTATAGATGAACGTCCATTTATAAATGAAGGAGGGGGGGCTGGTCCAGACAGGCAGGGGTGGGGGTTCGGGGTCACAGGTCGGCACAGGCGAGACACTGCAGATCCTGTCGTCCATGGCTCCCGTGCAGACACTGTCAGGAGAGCCACCACTCCCCCCAGGGGGGGGGGGGACGGACACACACACCAGGTGACTAGTCTAGACCAGATGATCCATAGACTGAGTAATGTCTATGGATCATTGTAGGGGTGGGATGACAGTGTATGGGTGGGATCAAGAGCGGTCTTTCAAAGTGCTCTGCACATAATAGGCCATTACAATGACCAGTCAGAGCAACAAACAATGAGACATATACAGAGCAACGAAAACAAGTCTAAACTAGCGTCTGTTTTAACATCCTATAATTCATGTTAACACACCGCTAACAGCATTGTGATTGGACCGGTAAAATTGAACCAGTCATGGCTGAGGCTCTGTGGAGCGTCACTACACCAACGATTCAGGCAAAAATGTTTTTTGCCACTAGAGGCAGGATAGTTTACTAGGCCCACGGTTCTCAAACTCGGGTCCGGACCCCTAGGGGGACGTGGCGCATGTCCAGGGGGTACGCGAAATTATTCACGGTTTTGTTTTATTTTTGTTTCATTTATTTATTTATTTATTTGCTGTTTTATTTTGAAATGCAGAAGTTTTATTTTGTAGCGAGCGGGCGGAAGTAACAGCGCTGTTTGACGCCAGCTTGACTAAATTGAGACGGAGCGAGTCACAGGCTATTTTTAGCCACCCTGCAGCGAACATGGATCGATTTTTGTGTCCGCCAAGTTCCTCAAGAAGTGGTAAAAGAAATGACAATGAAAATGACAATGACAAAAACAAACGCCCTAACCCTAAAAAGAGAAAGTACATTGATAGGTATATTGAGTTTGACAAGATCATCCCTCTCATTAAGTCTCTGTCTGTCTGTCTGTCTGTCTGTCTGTCTGTCTGTCTGTCTGTCTGTCTGTCACACACACACACACACGGTTTTGTGTGTCTTTTGTTCCGTTTATTATTTTAAAATTATTTAAAATTGTTGTTTCTGAAGTGTTCATTTATATTATAATACCTGAAAATGTGGCTGGTTTGCACAAAAGCACTATTAAAAAAGGTTATCATTGTTTCATAATAATCATTGTTGAAGTGGTTTTTTATCATTTTCAGTATCGCCAGGATGAGGGGGGACATGGAAAAATGTCACCCCTCCAAGGGGGACCTGGGCCAAAAAAGTTTGAGAACCCCTGCACTAGGCTACACATAACCACCATGTACTCTCTTTTTGTGGACGAGCTGTACCTTCTGCTCCACCACCTGCCTCTGCTTCCTTCTGTCCAGTATCTGTATATTCTGGCTCAAACTGATGCAGGCGACGATCATATTTGAAGTAGTTATGGTGAACCGCATGTGTCGTAGTAAACAGACGTCACTTGTGTCTCAGGTTACATTATTTATTTTCACTCAGCCCAGGTCATTCAAAGGTGAAATGGAACTGCAACAGAATTAGCATTTCTGTATCACAATGAACATATGAATAAAATAAGTGAATGAATAGAAAAATAAAATAAAAAATAAGAGCAAAATGCAGACAACTTAGAAAAAGGAAAGAAAAAAAAGGAAGAAAAAAAAAGGGAAAAGAAGAAGGAAGGAAAAAAGAAAACAACAAAAAACTCTATTTGTTACCTACTTTCCTATCTGCTCATTTGTTTTTAGTTTTTTGTATATATGTCTATGTTTAGTACTTCAGTTATTGATTATTGGTATTGTTATTGTTATTATTTTATTTATCATCATTTTTGTACTATGCACTATATTACTATAAGATGAATTTAGGTTATTGGGGAAGTGAAGAAGGGGTAGAATTAAATAAACTTATGCTTCATCCTACTGCTTTTCAGACATGTCATTGTTATTATTATTATTATTATTGATTATTGTTGCACTTTGCACATGTTCGAAATAAATCATTCAAATCAAATCAAACATATGAACTGATTTGAATAAAATAACTGATTTAGCGTCTGCAAGTCTGTTTCCTGTCGACTCTCACTGTATGGTGTTTGGTGGACGTCGGTGCAAATCTAATTCCTTCCAGAAGAAAACAAATTGTAAACAAGAAATGTGGGTGAGTAGATCAATTCAAATTATCATGTTATCCCTATTAATGTCATGTATGGGTCTAGTCATGTTTGATAGGCAGGGGAGGCGGGCTCAAAGGTTGACTCTCCCTCTGTACTACAATTTACAAAAATGTAAAATTTCAAAGTGATCCCGAATCCAGGATCTCTTCCAGATATTCACCAAAATCTAATTGATTGGTCCCTGTGTCATTCCCAAGCTATCTTGAAAGTTTCATTGAAATCCATGCATAACTTTGCATGCAGAGTAGGGTTTAATTTTGGCCTGGGAGCTTGGTTGTGAAGATGCCCTTTATTTTAACATAAATACTTTAAAGTATAAAACTGTATTACAATTTAAACTACTGTATTGTACTACATATTGATAAGTAATAAAACAAGTATCTTATCAAAATCCAAGCAAAAAAATCAACAGAAACCAAACCTCCAAACATATACAGACGTATACCCCCCAAAAATTAAACTGTCTAATGTCATCAGCTGACGTTGATGTCCAAAGTCAGCAGGGTCTCTTTGTCTTTTGACATTAGCATAAATGCCTGTAAGACCACCACAACGCACATAAAAACACAATGTAAAAAAGTATGTGAGTGGACACTTGTGCTGTTAACTGTTTTAGCACAGCAGCCTATTAATGCAAAGTATACTCACCAGAATTCTCCCTCTGCCTGTTTTGGGTTTTACTGCCTGAGTCCATAGCAGTGGATGTTCACCAGCAGTGAATCATTAAAATTATTTGCTGTTGTATCGTTGGTATCAGCCATGGCTAGCTGTCCGTAAGCCTGCAGGCTAACTGTCCATGAACCTGCAGGCTAACTGTCCATAAGCCTGCAGGCTAACTGTCCATGAACCTGCAGGCTAACTGTCCATGAACCTGCAGGCTAACTGTCCATGAACCTGCAGGCTAACTGTCCATGAACCTGAAGGCTAACTGTCCATGAACCTGAAGGCTAACTGTCCATAAGCCTGCAGGCTAACTGTCCATAAGCCTGCAGGCTAACTGTCCATGAACCTGAAGGCTAACTGTCCATAAGCCTGCAGGCTAACTGTCCATAAGCCTGCAGGCTAACTGTCTATGAACCTGCCGGCTAACTATTGAGGCAGTAGCCGTGCTAGCTGATGACTGCTAGCATGACCAGCGATGCTGCTGTCCCCGTCACCTACATCTTCCTTCTTCTTAAAAAAGGACATCAAAGTCATCTGTTGTTTCGACATGTTTGTTGTCGTTAATGAAACACCATTCTTTTGTTCCACTGTTCTTCATGTATCAGTTTTCTGAGTTTCCTTTTTGTTCCTTGTTTTGGGGGGTGGTCTGTGTGCCAAGCAGGACATCTCCGACTCTCAAATAACGTTGAGTCTTAATAAACAACATGAACTTATGAAGATTTGTGACTTAAATTAAATGTATACATTTTATAGATTTTAAAACATTTGTTCATATAAATATATCTATTTTTATTCACAGGGTGTCACTGGATCTGCATAAATAAGACCCAGAACACAGCGAAGTCCAAATCAAGACATCCTGTTCCATCAGGAGCTGGTTCACACTCATCTCTGGTCCTGAGCATGTACTTGTTATATTGTGATTTGTTGAAAGGATTTGCAGAAAGTGGCAACAAAATTCACTGACATGGACAAAATTTGTACTTTTTGCAGTTGATTCACTTCTTGAAAGTTCAGATCTATCACTCGACCCTCATCATCCTTGGGTCAACATGTGATAATCAGCATCATCTATGATCTGATAATCAGAAGTGGAAGTAACACACACACACACACACACACACACACACACACACACACACACACACACACACACACACACACACACACACACGGCGTTGGGGTGTTCGACCCCATCGGGGAATATTTTTCTGATAGTAACTCATGGGGAATACATTATCCCTTACTTAATACCCAATTAAATAATGTCATTAATACTGTAAATTAGAAATGAAGGGTGAAAAGTACACAAATAATACTTGAAAGAATAAAAAGAGTTGCATTTCAATACATTTTAGGCTAATTTTTTTGTGCAAAAACCTAGTTTAAATGCAGTCAAATGTCCAAAACAACCACTTAACTGCATTCATTGGACCAGTGTTGTAATGGGAAATGTGTTAGTTTGTCTGTGTATGTTAATTAATTCTAAACTTATGACCCATTCTGTATCCTTAGTTTTCCACCACAACTTTGACAGGCTGTCCAGGAGATTTGGTCATGGATAAATTACGAGGTGTCTCTGGACACCTGTAAGAACACATGGTAAAAAGTTTATATTGGTAGGAAATTTGTTCACAGATTTTCAAAAAAATCCTTTTCTTTCCTGAACTACTTCTTTTTATGGTCCAGATGTTCTGTATATTCACAGTGTTATCTCTTCTTCATATACATGTGTCAAACAAAGGCCAGTGATAATAGAGTTCACCTTTACTACAGAAGTTCAAAATGATGCTTTTACTCTTGTGGTTACTGTAAAGTACATGTTAATAGACTGAGATAAGATGACCTCCACATAACTGCTGATAAAGACGAGCAAAGACACTAAAGTATATCTGTATCACACAAAGTTTCCTCCTGGTGAGAAACTACCTTCAATGAATAAATCAATACATTTATTTGTGGTTTGTACATCATTCATTGTACACACACATACTTTATACTCTTTACATTTATATAAATATATGTACTTTATACTCTTTACATTTATATAAATATATGTACTTTATACTCTTTACATTTATATAAATATATGTACTTTATACTCTTTACATTTATATAAATATATGTACTTTATACTCTTTACATTTATATAAATATATGTACTTTATACTCTTTACATTTATATAAATATTTGTACTTTATACTCTTTACATTTATATAAATATATGTACTTTATACTCTTTACATGTATATAAATATATGTACTTTATACTCTTTACATTTATATAAATATATGTACTTTATACTCTTTACATTTATATAAATATATGTACTTTATACTCTTTACATTTATATAAATATATGTACTTTATACTCTTTACATTTATATAAATATATGTACTTTATACTCTTTACATTTATATAAATATATGTACTTTATACTCTTTACATTTATATAAATATATGTACTTTATACTCTTTACATTTATATAAATATTTGTACTTTATACTCTTTACATTTATATAAATATATGTACTTTATACTCTTTACATTTATATAAATATATGTACTTTATATTCTTTATATTTATATAAATATATGTACTTTATACTCTTTACATTTATATAAATATATGTACTTTATACTCTTTACATTTATATAAATATATGTACTTTATACTCTTTATATTTATATAAATATATGTACTTTATATTCTTTACATTTATATAAATATATGTACTTTATACTCTTTACATTTATATAAATATATGTACTTTATACTCTTTACATTTATATAAATATTTGTACTTTATACTCTTTACATTTATATAAATATATGTACTTTATACTCTTTACATGTATATAAATATATGTACTTTATACTCTTTACATTTATATAAATATATGTACTTTATACTCTTTACATGTATATAAATATATGTACTTTATACTCTTTACATTTATATAAATATATGTACTTTATACTCTTTACATTTATATAAATATATGTACTTTATACTCTTTACATTTATATAAATATATGTACTTTATACTCTTTATATTTATATAAATATATGTACTTTATACTCTTTACATTTATATAAATATATGTACTTTATACTCTTTACATTTATATAAATATATGTACTTTATACTCTTTACATTTATATAAATATATGTACTTTATACTCTTTACATTTATATAAATATATGTACTTTATACTCTTTACATTTATATAAATATATGTACTTTATACTCTTTACATTTATATAAATATATGTACTTTATACTCTTTATATTTATATAAATATATGTACTTTATACTCTTTACATGTATATAAATATATGTACTTTATACTCTTTACATGTATATAAATATATGTACTTTATACTCTTTACATGTATATAAATATATGTACTTTATACTCTTTATATTTATATAAATATATGTACTTTATACTCTTTACATGTATATAAATATATGTACTTTATACTCTTTATATTTATATAAATATATGTACTTTATACTCTTTATATTTATATAAATATATGTACTTTATACTCTTTATATTTATATAAATATATGTACTTTATACTCTTTACATTTATATAAATATATGTACTTTATACTCTTTATATTTATATAAATATATGTACTTTATACTCTTTACATGTATATAAATATATGTACTTTATAGGGCATTAATGAGTTTAGTTTTTTTCAAGTTGACTTATCCGTCGTGATGACGTCATCGTCAGTGGAGGAACAACACAGACACACGTCTGTCCAACAATGAACAATTTCACTGCAACGTAACAATGTCCACTGACATAAGTATCAACATTTTAACCCAAACAAAACAAAAGCCAAGCAAAGAATTTTCTGTTAAATTTAACTGAACATCAGTAGATGAACGTGTGTCTGGACCCACGGCTCTAAACTGGACCTGACTGACGCCTGACCAGACATCCCAAGTTCCAAAAACTAATTTCACAGAGATGTTTCTCGACCCTTCCAAGTGCCCCCCCCCCCCCCCCTTTCGAACAATCCCTCCTTTTGGAACTATTGAATGAAAACGTGTAATTCATGAGTAAAAAATTGCTATAAAAATCAATGAAGTGATAAAACTGAAATATACAAGGTGTGTTTTGTGTGCCCAGACCAGGGCAATAAATGAAAGGCCTATTGGTGTCCAGAGGTCACATGACCCACATATTGAATAAAAACATGTAATTTGAGTAAGTATTTGCTAGAAAATTTGCTAAAAAAACCAGATGTGTTTGGAACCTTTCTTTTTGAAGAGGAAAAGGCGACTGAAGAGACAGAAGAAGAAGAACCTCCAACTGTCGAGAAAAGGAACGTTTTTAACAGACAGGAGATGGACAGGAAATATGGATTTATCATGACAGGTGATCCCCACAGACCAGACCCGCTCTGTATAATATAAACAATCTATGTACACCCCCCCGGGGATTGTCATAACATTGTCAAACGTTCGACCGGTCCACAGTAATAGAAAGGTTGGGGACCACTACCCTAACACACACAGTTAGTGGAATAATAAAGGTATTATCTTCTACAGTTGTATACAGTCTATATCTACTTATAGTCCAGTCTGCTTTGGGTAAACCTACTTCCAAATGTTCCTGATGACGACCAAAATGTAAAAAAAGACATGATAAATGTATTTCTATACTAATTATTTATTTACTTTGTCCTTATTTATGTTTGTTTTGCTTCCTTCATTTTTATCTATTTATTTATTTCTATGTTGGTTCATATTCACATTTCCTTTGTCTATTTTTGTCTGTGGATGTTAACTACAGAAACGTCCACAAACTTCACCATGAAAATGGTTTTAATATAATTAAATTAAGAGGTTTAAGTAACTGTCATACCCTCCGTCCCTGGCTCTGTATAGACCAGGGGTGTCAAAGTGTGGTCCACGAGGGCCGGTGTCCTGCATGTTTTAGATGTTTCCTTCTTCCATTACATCATTATCAGTCTGATGAGGAGCTGATTATTAACTCTTTAAATGTCAGTGATGATGTGTTATGAATGGATGATTTAGTTTAAATATTCAGAAATAATCAACCGTTTTCCTTTTAGTTTTGTGGATGGACAAGGTTCCAAAAAGCAGGAGTTTTGTTTTAATTGTCATTACATTTAAACATTTTTAAAGGCAAAATTAAAATTGCTGGGACCAAATTCAATACTAGTTTTCTTCTTTCGTAATTTTTTTCCCTTAAATTTTCCACATTATTGGTCATTTTGTAAATATTTATTAGTTTTTGTTGCTCATTTTGTTTATTTTAGTATTTTTCTTTGATTTTCTGCCATTTGTGTCTTTACTTTGCTCATGTTACCAATTATTTTGTTAGTTCTCAGGAGTTAAAGGGTTAAACTGAATCACATGGAAGAAGGAAATATCTAAAACATGCAGGACACCGACCCTCGAGGACTGGAGTTTGACGTGTGTGTGTGTGTGTGTGTGTGTGTGTGTGTGTGTGTGTGTGTGTGTGTGTGTGTGTGTGTGTGTGTGTGAATGACCAGGTGCAGCGAGTCTGCCGATTACCCCTCCACAGCTGAAGGTGATTTGGCCCAAACACTGTTCATTCCTGCCTGTGTATATAAGCTGACTCTATCCACAACTCAACGTCGGACTGTAGAACCTACCAGACTTGGATTCCTCTCATTACCTGTGACCCTCATCATCATCATCATCATCATCATCATCATCATCATCATCATCATCATCATCATCATCATCATCATCATCATCATCATCATCATCATCATCATCATCATCATCATCATCATCACCATCACCATCACCATCACCATCACCATCACCATCACCATCACCATCACCATCACCATCACCATCACCATCATCATCATCACCATCACCATCACCATCACCATCACCATCACCATCACCATCACCATCACCATCACCATCACCTCCACCTCCACCTCCACCTCCAAGACCTGCCTTTTATCACAGTATGTGGTTCATACTCATCCTCGCTGTACCTAGTTACCCTCACCTCTCCATCGTTCATCACCTGTCCGACATCCAACCACCACCTCTGCTGTTCAGCCCCCCCCCCCCCCCACCCCCCCCCACCCCCCCCCTGCTCTCCTCACCAGTCTGTATACTCTGTACCCTTTTCAGTTCAGTCCACCTTGTTGTGATAAATTACTATTGTGCTTTTCTGTAGTATCTGTGAGTGTTGGGTTGGTGTATTTACTTAGTTTTGTTGTAAGTGAGGAGTTTCTTAGTTTGGTAGAATTGTTCCTCTGGCCTGTTTTTGTTTTCTATGTAGCTTAGTTAATTATCTCAACACCCTGGTTTTGGCGTTGCTCTTTCTGTTAGATACCCTCATAATTTGTTTTTGGATTAATAAATTGTGATTTACCGTACTCCTGCCATTTAGTCGTTTGTCTGCACCTGAGCCTCCATCTCTGAATTATGACAGTAACTACTGAATTCAAGAAAAGGTGAAGTGACAGATGTTATTACTTAGAGGTATATTATGTAGGACTTTGTTCAGTTTTAAACCATAGAGGAATGTTCTGATCACAGTTAATTTAACCCTTTCCTTGATCCCCTTTTCACAACCCAAACCAGGTTATTTTAACGTGACATTGTCAGAACTTAAATGCAACATCCCTTCCATTGCCTTTTGCAAAAAAAAAAGCACAATTTAAATTTTAGTTAAATTAGGACGTTCATTAGGGAGTATACAATATTCATTTTGTTTTCGCTCTTTTTTTTTTTTTCATTAAATTCCTGTGTTGACCTACCGCACTGAGGTACTAGAGACTTTTCCTCTGCCACACATATGAGTTTTTCTGAAGTACTGGTACTAGTTGAATGTAAGTTTACATGTTAAAAATGTTCAAAGATGTAAATATTTTCAGAACAGCCTTAGAACTTCTATTTAAAGTAGAGGTGTCAAATGATTGAAATGTTTAATCACATTCATCACAGAGTTGCTTTGGATTCATTTGAATTAATCATGGTTGACTTTTCTGTTTTGTCTCATCTCGTCATCTGAACCCACTTTATCCTCACTAGGTTCACAGGGGTCACTGGGGGCCTAATCCAGGTACAATGGGGGTACACCCTGTATGAGTCTCATATATAGACAAACAATCACTGTCACATTCACACCTATGGGTAATTTAGATTAACCAGTTAACTAGTTAACCAATTAACCAGTTAACCTATCAGTGGATGTGTTTGAATGGTGGGAGGAGCCAGAACATGTAAACTCCACACAGAAAGGTCTGGTGTTTTTTGGTGTTGTACAAAAAAAATTACTCAAATATACTAAGAAACAAAAATAGTCTGTTATTAGAGGATAGGGGGCTAGGTGGCTAGGTGGCTAGGTAGCTAAGTGGCTAGGGGGCTAGGTGGCTAAGTGGCTAGGTGGCTAGGTGGCTAGGTGGCTAGGTGGCTAGGTAGCTAGGTGGCTAGGTAGCTAGGTGGCTAGGGGGCTAGGTGGCTAAGTGGCTAGGTAGCTAGGTGGCTAGGGGGCTAGGGGGCTAGGTGGCTAGGGGGCTAGGTGGCTAGGTAGCTAGGTGGCTAGGTAGCTAGGTGGCTAGGTGGCTAAGTGGCTAGGTGGCTAGGTAGCTAGGTGGCTAGGTAGCTAGGTGGCTAGGTGGCTAGGGGGCTAGGTGGCTAAGTGGCTAGGTAGCTAGGTGGCTAGGGGGCTAGGGGGCTAGGTGGCTAGGGGGCTAGGTGGCTAGGTAGCTAGGTGGCTAGGTAGCTAGGTGGCTAGGGGGCTAGGTGGCTAAGTGGCTAGGTAGCTAGGTGGCTAGGTGGCTAAGTGGCTAGGGGGCTAGGTGGCTAAGTGGCTAGGGGGCTAGGGGGCTAGGTGGCTAGGTGGCTAGGGGGCTAGGTGGCTAGGGGGCTAGGTGGCTAGGTGGCTAGGGGGCTAGGTGGCTAGGTGGCTAGGTGGTACTGTGATAGAACGCCAACATGTCCTTTTCTGTTTTTGACGTATGAGACACCCGTCTCTGTTCAGCTATGGTGTGCGTGTAATTTCGGTACAATAGCTGAAACGACTGTTGTACTTTTACTAGAGCTGCTAATGGTCGTGCTAATGCTAGTGCTAATGCCAGTGGAGCTTGAAGATCTGTGGGATCCAGGTTGTCCCATATGTTTGTTGCTTTACCTGCTCGGTGTCAAAGTGTGACGTGAACATACGTGACGTAAAGATGCACACAACCTGAACATGTGCGTTTCTTGCCGTTTCGATGGAGACGTCACCCGATGCGTGTTCAATATGCTCTATTCTGGAAGGAGTCTTCAGATTTGTGCGTATTCACACCCCGACAACACCAGCACCGTGTAAACATAAGACACTTCTGATAAAATGTCCTGTTGTATTTAAATGCAAATGGCCCTGAGACACAACAGATAAAATAACTGGATAAAAAACTGGGTCAAAACACAGACGGTCAATGATCAGACTGAGACAGAATCTGAAACACGTTACCTGAACACAACAGGGGGTCAAACCAGAGATCCAATGTCCAGAGAGATATCGACGGGGAGCAGGCAGGAACAATGTCAGAAAGAGGCAAAAGGTCATGAAACAGGGAACGTGGGTACCACAGAAAGGACAAAAAAACCTGAAACTTGGAAAATAAAACAACGTCAGAAACCGAGTGATCAAGAGAAGAATAAAGGCTCATAAGTTACCATCAGGGTAGATAATAAAGTCACAACGATCTGTGCGACACACAAGGTCATAGATACTAGGTGGTGCTAGAGCACTTGGCCCTTTATCCGTAACTGTGCTCTTTTTAAACTTGGGGGGGTTGTTTGTTTGTTTTAATGATGATGATGATCATTATTAACACTGGCCAATGTTGAAATTATTCATTCATTATCTGAACCCGCTTTATCCTCACTAGGGTCGCGGGGGTCACTGGGGGCCTAATCCAGTTACAATGGGTGAAGGCGGGGTACACCCTGTATGAGACGCCAGTTCATGGCAGGGCTGAACATATATAGACAAACAATCACTCTCACATTCACACCTATGGACAATTTTAGATTAACCAATTAACCTATCAGTGCATGTGTTTGGATGGTGGGAGGAAACCGGAGTGCCTGGCGAAAACCCACGTGGACACGTGGAGGACATGCAAACTCCACACAGAAAGGTCTGGTACGGGATTCCAACCAGGGTTCTTCTTGCTGTGAGGCACGAGTGCTAACCACTGCACCGCCGCGCTAACCACTGCACCGCCGCGCTAACCACTGCACCGCCGCGCTAACCACTGCACCGCCGCGCTAACCACTGCACCGCCGCGCTAACCACTGCACCGCCGCGCTAACCACTGCACCGCCGCGCTAACCACTGCACCGCCGCGCTAACCACTGCACCGCCGCGCTAACCACTGCACCACCATGCCGCCCATGTTGAAATTAATATTTTATAAAAGATGTACGATTAAAAACTACTGAAAAAAAAAAATCCAAAGAAATAGGCCACACACTTCCAACCTCTAGCTCTCTTCCTTTGTTACTTGAACTCACGCACATGTCATCCAATGAAATGTGCAGCAGTAGTTAATCAGCTGGAAGCTGTTTTTAGTGTAGTAGGAATGTCCGCAGACAGGTTTCTCCTCATGTCCATAACACCGGCCCAACTGTAGTGGCCGTATTTTCCTACAGTAGATGCTAGATTGGAACGGCCGGGGGCAGGTCTAAGGTCCGCAGCCGCCGATTTCGTTGCTATGGCCTAAAATATGATTCTGATTCAGATTCTGATTAGAGTATTGACTCATTTGAGACTGTTTTTGTTTTTGAACTCAGTTTTCTGTACACCAAAACTAGACAGAGTGAAGGCAATGACGATGCAAAGTGACAGTAAAATAATAAAATGACAGTGAAATAAGGCTTCAATGACTTGCATCAGGTTCATTTTTTAACAAGTCAGATATGTTTGACTGTTCAGTTATATTTAAGAACCTTTGTAAAATTATATTATACACTCATTTAAACATTAATAAATAAACAGTAAATGCCTTTGATTCCATGAACATTGCATTTTGCAAATCTATCTGTTAAGCTGAACATTTTTTTGTGTAGGTTTTATAGTCAGGAAACATAAATGAAACATGAAACAAGAAACATCCAAACGTCCAAATCACCCCCATTTCCTGAGAAAATATCTTTATAGTTTATAGTCTTTATAGTCCACTTTACTACAGTTTGTTATTAGAGTATAGTCCACTTTACTACAGTTTGTTATTAGAGTATAGTCCACTTTACTACAGTTTGTTATTAGAGTATAGTCCACTTTACTACAGTTTGTTATTAGAGTATAGTCCACTTTAGTACAGTCTGTTATTAGAGTATAGTCCACTTTAGTACAGTCTGTTATTAGAGTATAGTCCACTTTACTACAGTTTGTTATTAGAGTATAGTCCACTTTAGTACAGTCTGTTATTAGAGTATAGTCCACTTTACTACAGTCTGTTATTAGAGTATAGTCCACTTTACTCTAGTCTGTTATTAGAGTATAGTCCACTTTACTACAGTCTGTTATTAGAGTATAGACCACTTTACTACAGTTTGTTATTAGAGTATAGTCCACTTTACTACAGTTTGTTATTAGAGTATAGACCACTTTACTACAGTTTGTTATTAGAGTATAGTCCACTTTAGTACAGTCTGTTATTAGAGTATAGTCCACTTTACTACAGTTTGTTATTAGAGTATAGACCACTTTACTACAGTTTGTTATTAGAGTATAGTCCACTTTAGTACAGTCTGTTATTAGAGTATAGTCCACTTTACTCTAGTCTGTTATTATAGTATAGTCCACTTTACTACAGTTTGTTATTAGAGTATAGTCCACTTTACTACAGTATGTTATTAGAGTATAGTCCACTTTACTACAGTTTGTTATTAGAGTATAGTCCACTTTACTACAGTTTGTTATTAGAGTATAGTCCACTTTACTACAGTTTGTTATTAGAGTATAGTCCACTTTACTACAGTTTGTTATTAGAGTATAGTCCACTTTAGTACAGTCTGTTATTAGAGTATAGTCCACTTTAGTACAGTCTGTTATTAGAGTATAGTCCACTTTACTACAGTTTGTTATTAGAGTATAGTCCACTTTAGTACAGTCTGTTATTAGAGTATAGTCCACTTTACTACAGTCTGTTATTAGAGTATAGTCCACTTTACTCTAGTCTGTTATTAGAGTATAGTCCACTTTACTACAGTCTGTTATTAGAGTATAGACCACTTTACTACAGTTTGTTATTAGAGTATAGTCCACTTTACTACAGTTTGTTATTAGAGTATAGTCCACTTTACTCTAGTCTGTTATTATAGTATAGTCCACTTTACTACAGTTTGTTATTAGAGTATAGTCCACTTTACTACAGTATGTTATTAGAGTATAGTCCACTTTACTACAGTATGTTATTAGAGTATAGTCCACTTTACTACAGTCTGTTATTAGAGTATAGTCCACTTTACTCTAGTCTGTTATTAGAGTATAGTCCACTTTACTACAGTCTGTTATTAGAGTATAGTCCACTTTACTACAGTTTGTTATTAGAGTATAGTCCACTTTACTACAGTTTGTTATTAGAGTATAGTCCACTTTACTACAGTTTGTTATTAGAGTATAGTCCACTTTACTACAGTTTGTTATTAGAGTATAGTCCACTTTAGTACAGTCTGTTATTAGAGTATAGTCCACTTTACTACAGTCTGTTATTAGAGTATAGTCCACTTTACTCTAGTCTGTTATTATAGTATAGTCCACTTTAGTACAGTCTGTTATTAGAGTATAGTCCACTTTACTCTAGTCTGTTATTATAGTATAGTCCACTTTAGTACAGTCTGTTATTAGAGTATAGTCCACTTTACTACAGTATGTTATTAGAGTATAGACCACTTTACTACAGTTTGTTATTATAGTATAGACCACTTTACTACAGTTTGTTATTAGAGTATAGACCACTTTACTACAGTTTGTTATTAGAGTATAGTCCACTTTACTACAGTCTGTTATAGTATAGTCCACTTTAGTACAGTCTGTTATTAGAGTATAGTCCACTTTACTACAGTTTGTTATTAGAGTATAGTCCACTTTACTCTAGTCTGTTATTATAGTATAGTCCACTTTACTACAGTCTGTTATTATAGTATAGTCCACTTTACTCTAGTCTGTTATTAGAGTATAGTCCACTTTACTACAGTCTGTTATTAGAGTATAGACCACTTTACTACAGTTTGTTATTAGAGTATAGTCCACTTTACTACAGTCTGTTATTAGAGTATAGACCACTTTACTGCAGTTTGTTATTAGAGTATAGTCCACTTTACTACAGTTTGTTATTAGAGT
This sequence comes from Siphamia tubifer, assembly GCA_020466265.1. Classification (NCBI taxonomy): domain Eukaryota; kingdom Metazoa; phylum Chordata; class Actinopteri; order Kurtiformes; family Apogonidae; genus Siphamia; species Siphamia tubifer. The sequence goes on from CM035795.1 coordinate 1,227,577, forward strand.
ATAGACCACTTTACTACAGTTTGTTATTAGAGTATAGTCCACTTTACTACAGTTTGTTATTAGAGTATAGACCACTTTACTACAGTTTGTTATTAGAGTATAGTCCACTTTACTACAGTCTGTTATAGTATAGTCCACTTTAGTACAGTCTGTTATTAGAGTATAGTCCACTTTACTACAGTTTGTTATTAGAGTATAGTCCACTTTACTCTAGTCTGTTATTATAGTATAGTCCACTTTACTACAGTCTGTTATTATAGTATAGTCCACTTTACTCTAGTCTGTTATTAGAGTATAGTCCACTTTACTACAGTCTGTTATTAGAGTATAGACCACTTTACTACAGTTTGTTATTAGAGTATAGTCCACTTTACTACAGTCTGTTATTAGAGTATAGACCACTTTACTGCAGTTTGTTATTAGAGTATAGTCCACTTTACTACAGTTTGTTATTAGAGTATAGACCACTTTACTACAGTTTGTTATTAGAGTATAGTCCACTTTACTACAGTTTGTTATTAGAGTATAGACCACTTTACTACAGTTTGTTATTAGAGTATAGTCCACTTTAGTACAGTCTGTTATTAGAGTATAGTCCACTTTACTACAGTCTGTTATTAGAGTATAGTCCACTTTACTCTAGTCTGTTATTATAGTATAGTCCACTTTACTACAGTTTGTTATTAGAGTATAGTCCACTTTACTACAGTATGTTATTAGAGTATAGTCCACTTTACTACAGTTTGTTATTAGAGTATAGTCCACTTTACTACAGTTTGTTATTAGAGTATAGTCCACTTTACTACAGTTTGTTATTAGAGTATAGTCCACTTTAGTACAGTCTGTTATTAGAGTATAGTCCACTTTACTACAGTCTGTTATTAGAGTATAGTCCACTTTACTCTAGTCTGTTATTATAGTATAGTCCACTTTACTACAGTTTGTTATTAGAGTATAGTCCACTTTAGTACAGTCTGTTATTAGAGTATAGTCCACTTTACTCCAGTCTGTTATTATAGTATAGTCCACTTTAGTACAGTCTGTTATTAGAGTATAATCCACTTTACTACAGTATGTTATTAGAGTATAGACCACTTTACTACAGTTTGTTATTAGAGTATAGTCCACTTTACTACAGTTTGTTATTAGAGTATAGTCCACTTTAGTACAGTCTGTTATTAGAGTATAGTCCACTTTACTACAGTCTGTTATTAGAGTATAGTCCACTTTACTCTAGTCTGTTATTAGAGTATAGTCCACTTTACTACAGTCTGTTATTAGAGTATAGACCACTTTACTGCAGTTTGTTATTAGAGTATAGACCACTTTACTACAGTTTGTTATTAGAGTATAGTCCACTTTACTACAGTTTGTTATTAGAGTATAGACCACTTTACTACAGTTTGTTATTAGAGTATAGTCCACTTTAGTACAGTCTGTTATTAGAGTATAGTCCACTTTACTACAGTCTGTTATTAGAGTATAGTCCACTTTACTCTAGTCTGTTATTATAGTATAGTCCACTTTACTACAGTTTGTTATTAGAGTATAGTCCACTTTACTACAGTATGTTATTAGAGTATAGTCCACTTTACTACAGTTTGTTATTAGAGTATAGTCCACTTTACTACAGTTTGTTATTAGAGTATAGTCCACTTTACTACAGTTTGTTATTAGAGTATAGTCCACTTTAGTACAGTCTGTTATTAGAGTATAGTCCACTTTAGTACAGTCTGTTATTAGAGTATAGTCCACTTTACTACAGTTTGTTATTAGAGTATAGTCCACTTTAGTACAGTCTGTTATTAGAGTATAGTCCACTTTACTACAGTCTGTTATTAGAGTATAGTCCACTTTACTCTAGTCTGTTATTAGAGTATAGTCCACTTTACTACAGTCTGTTATTAGAGTATAGACCACTTTACTACAGTTTGTTATTAGAGTATAGTCCACTTTACTACAGTTTGTTATTAGAGTATAGTCCACTTTACTCTAGTCTGTTATTATAGTATAGTCCACTTTACTACAGTTTGTTATTAGAGTATAGTCCACTTTACTACAGTATGTTATTAGAGTATAGTCCACTTTACTACAGTATGTTATTAGAGTATAGTCCACTTTACTCTAGTCTGTTATTAGAGTATAGTCCACTTTACTACAGTCTGTTATTAGAGTATAGTCCACTTTACTACAGTTTGTTATTAGAGTATAGTCCACTTTACTACAGTTTGTTATTAGAGTATAGTCCACTTTACTACAGTTTGTTATTAGAGTATAGTCCACTTTACTACAGTTTGTTATTAGAGTATAGTCCACTTTAGTACAGTCTGTTATTAGAGTATAGTCCACTTTACTACAGTCTGTTATTAGAGTATAGTCCACTTTACTCTAGTCTGTTATTATAGTATAGTCCACTTTAGTACAGTCTGTTATTAGAGTATAGTCCACTTTACTCTAGTCTGTTATTATAGTATAGTCCACTTTAGTACAGTCTGTTATTAGAGTATAGTCCACTTTACTACAGTATGTTATTAGAGTATAGACCACTTTACTACAGTTTGTTATTAGAGTATAGACCACTTTACTACAGTTTGTTATTAGAGTATAGACCACTTTACTACAGTTTGTTATTAGAGTATAGTCCACTTTACTACAGTCTGTTATAGTATAGTCCACTTTAGTACAGTCTGTTATTAGAGTATAGTCCACTTTACTACAGTTTGTTATTAGAGTATAGTCCACTTTACTCTAGTCTGTTATTATAGTATAGTCCACTTTACTACAGTCTGTTATTATAGTATAGTCCACTTTACTCTAGTCTGTTATTAGAGTATAGTCCACTTTACTACAGTCTGTTATTAGAGTATAGACCACTTTACTACAGTTTGTTATTAGAGTATAGTCCACTTTACTACAGTCTGTTATTAGAGTATAGACCACTTTACTGCAGTTTGTTATTAGAGTATAGTCCACTTTACTACAGTTTGTTATTAGAGTATAGTCCACTTTACTACAGTTTGTTATTAGAGTATAGTCCACTTTAGTACAGTCTGTTATTAGAGTATAGTCCACTTTACTACAGTCTGTTATTAGAGTATAGTCCACTTTACTCTAGTCTGTTATTATAGTATAGTCCACTTTAGTACAGTCTGTTATTAGAGTATAGTCCACTTTACTCTAGTCTGTTATTATAGTATAGTCCACTTTAGTACAGTCTGTTATTAGAGTATAGTCCACTTTACTACAGTATGTTATTAGAGTATAGACCACTTTACTACAGTTTGTTATTAGAGTATAGACCACTTTACTACAGTTTGTTATTAGAGTATAGACCACTTTACTACAGTTTGTTATTAGAGTATAGTCCACTTTACTACAGTCTGTTATAGTATAGTCCACTTTAGTACAGTCTGTTATTAGAGTATAGTCCACTTTACTACAGTTTGTTATTAGAGTATAGTCCACTTTACTCTAGTCTGTTATTATAGTATAGTCCACTTTACTACAGTCTGTTATTATAGTATAGTCCACTTTACTCTAGTCTGTTATTAGAGTATAGTCCACTTTACTACAGTCTGTTATTAGAGTATAGACCACTTTACTACAGTTTGTTATTAGAGTATAGTCCACTTTACTACAGTCTGTTATTAGAGTATAGACCACTTTACTGCAGTTTGTTATTAGAGTATAGTCCACTTTACTACAGTTTGTTATTAGAGTATAGACCACTTTACTACAGTTTGTTATTAGAGTATAGTCCACTTTACTACAGTTTGTTATTAGAGTATAGACCACTTTACTACAGTTTGTTATTAGAGTATAGTCCACTTTACTACAGTCTGTTATAGTATAGTCCACTTTAGTACAGTCTGTTATTAGAGTATAGTCCACTTTACTACAGTTTGTTATTAGAGTATAGTCCACTTTACTCTAGTCTGTTATTATAGTATAGTCCACTTTACTACAGTCTGTTATTATAGTATAGTCCACTTTACTCTAGTCTGTTATTAGAGTATAGTCCACTTTACTACAGTCTGTTATTAGAGTATAGACCACTTTACTACAGTTTGTTATTAGAGTATAGTCCACTTTACTACAGTCTGTTATTAGAGTATAGACCACTTTACTGCAGTTTGTTATTAGAGTATAGTCCACTTTACTACAGTTTGTTATTAGAGTATAGACCACTTTACTACAGTTTGTTATTAGAGTATAGTCCACTTTACTACAGTTTGTTATTAGAGTATAGACCACTTTACTACAGTTTGTTATTAGAGTATAGTCCACTTTAGTACAGTCTGTTATTAGAGTATAGTCCACTTTACTACAGTCTGTTATTAGAGTATAGTCCACTTTACTCTAGTCTGTTATTATAGTATAGTCCACTTTACTACAGTTTGTTATTAGAGTATAGTCCACTTTACTACAGTATGTTATTAGAGTATAGTCCACTTTACTACAGTTTGTTATTAGAGTATAGTCCACTTTACTACAGTTTGTTATTAGAGTATAGTCCACTTTACTACAGTTTGTTATTAGAGTATAGTCCACTTTAGTACAGTCTGTTATTAGAGTATAGTCCACTTTACTACAGTCTGTTATTAGAGTATAGTCCACTTTACTCTAGTCTGTTATTATAGTATAGTCCACTTTAGTACAGTCTGTTATTAGAGTATAGTCCACTTTACTCTAGTCTGTTATTATAGTATAGTCCACTTTAGTACAGTCTGTTATTAGAGTATAGTCCACTTTACTACAGTATGTTATTAGAGTATAGACCACTTTACTATAGTTTGTTATTAGAGTATAGACCACTTTACTACAGTTTGTTATTATAGTATAGTCCACTTTAGTACAGTCTGTTATTAGAGTATAGTCCACTTTACTACAGTTTGTTATTAGAGTATAGTCCACTTTACTCTAGTCTGTTATTATAGTATAGTCCACTTTACTACAGTCTGTTATTATAGTATAGTCCACTTTACTCTAGTCTGTTATTAGAGTATAGTCCACTTTACTACAGTCTGTTATTAGAGTATAGACCACTTTACTACAGTTTGTTATTAGAGTATAGTCCACTTTACTACAGTTTGTTATTAGAGTATAGACCACTTTACTACAGTTTGTTATTAAAGTATAGTCCACTTTACTACAGTTTGTTATTAGAGTATAGACCACTTTACTACAGTTTGTTATTAGAGTATAGACCACTTTACTACAGTTTGTTATTAGAGTATAGTCCACTTTAGTACAGTCTGTTATTAGAGTATAGTCCACTTTACTACAGTCTGTTATTATAGTATAGTCCACTTTAGTACAGTCTGTTATTAGAGTATAGTCCACTTTACTACAGTATGTTATTAGAGTATAGACCACTTTACTACAGTTTGTTATTAGAGTATAGTCCACTTTACTACAGTCTGTTATTAGAGTATAGTCCACTTTACTACAGTTTGTTATTAGAGTATAGTCCACTTTACTACAGTTTGTTATTAGAGTATAGTCCACTTTACTACAGTTTGTTATTAGAGTATAGTCCACTTTACTACAGTCTGTTATTAGAGTATAGTCCACTTTACTACAGTTTGTTATTAGAGTATAGTCCACTTTACTCTAGTCTGTTATTATAGTATAGTCCACTTTAGTACAGTCTGTTATTAGAGTATAGTCCACTTTACTACAGTTTGTTATTAGAGTATAGTCCACTTTACTACAGTTTATTAGAGTATAGTCCACTTTACTATAGTCTGTTATTAGAGTATAGTCCACTTTACTACAGTTTGTTATTAGAGTATAGTCCACTTTACTACAGTCTTTTATTAGAGTATAGTCCACTTTACTACAGTTTGTTATTAGAGTATAGTCCACTTTACTACAGTTTGTTATTAGAGTATAGTCCACTTTACTACAGTTTGTTATTAGAGTATAGTCCACTTTACTACAGTTTGTTATTAGAGTATAGACCACTTTACTACAGTTTGTTATTAGAGTATAGTCCACTTTACTACAGTCTGTTATTATAGTATAGTCCACTTTACTACAGTTTGTTATTAGAGTATAGACCACTTTACTACAGTTTGTTATTAGAGTATAGTCCACTTTACTACAGTCTGTTATTATAGTATAGTCCACTTTAGTACAGTCTGTTATTAGAGTATAGTCCACTTTACTACAGTCTGTTATTAGAGTATAGTCCACTTTACTACAGTTTGTTATTAGAGTATAGACCACTTTACTACAGTTTGTTATTAGAGTATAGTCCACTTTACTACAGTCTGTTATTATAGTATAGTCCACTTTAGTACAGTCTGTTATTAGAGTATAGTCCACTTTACTACAGTTTGTTATTAGAGTATAGTCTACTTTACTCTAGTCTGTTATTATAGTATAGTCCACTTTACTACAGTCTGTTATTAGAGTATAGTCCACTTTACTACAGTCTGTTATTAGAGTATAGACCACTTTACTACAGTTTGTTATTAGAGTATAGTCCACTTTACTACAGTTTGTTATTAAAGTATAGTCCACTTTACTACAGTTTGTTATTAAAGTATAGTCCACTTTACTACAGTTTGTTATTAGAGTATAGACCACTTTACTACAGTTTGTTATTAGAGTATAGTCCACTTTAGTACAGTCTGTTATTAGAGTATAGTCCACTTTACTACAGTCTGTTATTAGAGTATAGTCCACTTTACTCTAGTCTGTTATTATAGTATAGTCCACTTTAGTACAGTCTGTTATTAGAGTATAGTCCACTTTACTCTAGTCTGTTATTATAGTATAGTCCACTTTACTACAGTCTGTTATTATAGTATAGTCCACTTTACTACAGTCTGTTATTAGAGTATAGTCCACTTTACGCTAGTCTGTTATTAGAGTATAGTCCACTTTACTACAGTCTGTTATTAGAGTATAGTCCACTTTACTACAGTCTGTTATTAGAGTATAGACCACTTTACTACAGTTTGTTATTAAAGTATAGACCACTTTACTACAGTCTGTTATTAGAGTATAGTCCACTTTACTACAGTCTGTTATTAGAGTATAGTCCACTTTACTACAGTTTGTTATTAGAGTATAGTCCACTTTACTACAGTCTGTTATTAGAGTATAGTCCACTTTACTACAGTCTGTTATTAGAGTATAGACCACTTTACTACAGTTTGTTATTAGAGTATAGTCCACTTTAGTACAGTCTGTTATTAGAGTATAGTCCACTTTAGTACAGTCTGTTATTAGAGTATAGTCCACTTTACTACAGTCTGTTATTAGAGTATAGACCACTTTACTACAGTTTGTTATTAGAGTATAGTCCACTTTACTACAGTTTGTTATTAGAGTATAGTCCACTTTACTACAGTTTGTTATTAGAGTATAGTCCACTTTACTACAGTTTGTTATTAGAGTATAGACCACTTTACTACAGTTTGTTATTAGAGTATAGTCCACTTTACTACAATCTGTTATTAGAGTATAGTCCACTTTAGTACAGTCTGTTATTAGAGTATAGTCCACTTTACTACAGTCTGTTATTAGAGTATAGTCCACTTTACTCTAGTCTGTTATTAGAGTATAGTCCACTTTACTACAGTTTGTTATTAGAGTATAGTCCGCTTTACTACAGTTTGTTATTAGAGTATAGTCCGCTTTACTACAGTCTGTTATTAGAGTATAGTCCGCTTTACTACAGTCTGTTATTAGAGTATAGTCCGCTTTACTACAGTCTGTTATTAGAGTATAGTCCACTTTACTACAGTTTGTTATTAGAGTATAGACCACTTTACTACAGTCTGTTATTAGAGTATAGTCCACTTTACTCTAGTCTGTTATTATAGTATAGTCCACTTTAGTACAGTCTGTTATTAGAGTATAGTCCACTTTACTCCAGTCTGTTATTATAGTATAGTCCACTTTAGTACAGTCTGTTATTAGAGTATAATCCACTTTACTACAGTATGTTATTAGAGTATAGACCACTTTACTAAAGTTTGTTATTAGAGTATAGTCCACTTTACTACAGTTTGTTATTAGAGTATAGTCCACTTTACGCTAGTCTGTTATTAGAGTATAGTCCACTTTACTACAGTCTGTTATTAGAGTATAGTCCACTTTACTACAGTATGTTATTAGAGTATAGTCCACTTTACTACAGTCTGTTATTAGAGTATAGTCCACTTTACTACAGTATGTTATTAGAGTATAGTCCACTTTACTACAGTATGTTATTAGAGTATAGTCCACTTTACTCTAGTCTGTTATTAGAGTATAGTCCACTTTACTACAGTTTGTTATTAGAGTATAGTCCACTTTACTACAGTTTGTTATTAGAGTATAGTCCACTTTACTACAGTTTGTTATTAGAGTATAGACCACTTTACTACAGTCTGTTATTAGAGTATAGTCCACTTTACTCTAGTCTGTTATTATAGTATAGTCCACTTTAGTACAGTCTGTTATTAGAGTATAGTCCACTTTACTCCAGTCTGTTATTATAGTATAGTCCACTTTAGTACAGTCTGTTATTAGAGTATAATCCACTTTACTACAGTCTGTTATTAGAGTATAGTCCACTTTACTACAGTATGTTATTAGAGTATAGTCCACTTTACTACAGTCTGTTATTAGAGTATAGTCCACTTTACTACAGTATGTTATTAGAGTATAGTCCACTTTACTACAGTATGTTATTAGAGTATAGTCCACTTTACTCTAGTCTGTTATTAGAGTATAGTCCACTTTACTACAGTCTGTTATTAGAGTATAGTCCACTTTACTACAGTTTGTTATTAGAGTATAGTCCACTTTACTACAGTTTGTTATTAGAGTATAGTCCACTTTACTACAGTTTGTTATTAGAGTATAGTCCACTTTACTACAGTCTGTTATTAGAGTATAGTCCACTTTACTACAGTTTGTTATTAGAGTATAGTCCACTTTACTCTAGTCTGTTATTATAGTATAGTCCACTTTAGTACAGTCTGTTATTAGAGTATAGTCCACTTTACTACAGTTTGTTATTAGAGTATAGTCCACTTTACTACAGTTTATTAGAGTATAGTCCACTTTACTATAGTCTGTTATTAGAGTATAGTCCACTTTACTACAGTTTGTTATTAGAGTATAGTCCACTTTACTACAGTCTTTTATTAGAGTATAGTCCACTTTACTACAGTTTGTTATTAGAGTATAGTCCACTTTACTACAGTTTGTTATTAGAGTATAGTCCACTTTACTACAGTTTGTTATTAGAGTATAGTCCACTTTACTACAGTTTGTTATTAGAGTATAGACCACTTTACTACAGTTTGTTATTAGAGTATAGTCCACTTTACTACAGTCTGTTATTATAGTATAGTCCACTTTACTACAGTTTGTTATTAGAGTATAGACCACTTTACTACAGTTTGTTATTAGAGTATAGTCCACTTTACTACAGTCTGTTATTATAGTATAGTCCACTTTAGTACAGTCTGTTATTAGAGTATAGTCCACTTTACTACAGTCTGTTATTAGAGTATAGTCCACTTTACTACAGTTTGTTATTAGAGTATAGACCACTTTACTACAGTTTGTTATTAGAGTATAGTCCACTTTACTACAGTCTGTTATTATAGTATAGTCCACTTTAGTACAGTCTGTTATTAGAGTATAGTCCACTTTACTACAGTTTGTTATTAGAGTATAGTCCACTTTACTCTAGTCTGTTATTATAGTATAGTCCACTTTACTACAGTCTGTTATTAGAGTATAGTCCACTTTACTACAGTCTGTTATTAGAGTATAGACCACTTTACTACAGTTTGTTATTAGAGTATAGTCCACTTTACTACAGTTTGTTATTAAAGTATAGTCCACTTTACTACAGTTTGTTATTAAAGTATAGTCCACTTTACTACAGTTTGTTATTAGAGTATAGACCACTTTACTACAGTTTGTTATTAGAGTATAGTCCACTTTAGTACAGTCTGTTATTAGAGTATAGTCCACTTTACTACAGTCTGTTATTAGAGTATAGTCCACTTTACTCTAGTCTGTTATTATAGTATAGTCCACTTTAGTACAGTCTGTTATTAGAGTATAGTCCACTTTACTCTAGTCTGTTATTATAGTATAGTCCACTTTACTACAGTCTGTTATTATAGTATAGTCCACTTTACTACAGTCTGTTATTAGAGTATAGTCCACTTTACGCTAGTCTGTTATTAGAGTATAGTCCACTTTACTACAGTCTGTTATTAGAGTATAGTCCACTTTACTACAGTCTGTTATTAGAGTATAGACCACTTTACTACAGTTTGTTATTAAAGTATAGACCACTTTACTACAGTCTGTTATTAGAGTATAGTCCACTTTACTACAGTCTGTTATTAGAGTATAGTCCACTTTACTACAGTTTGTTATTAGAGTATAGTCCACTTTACTACAGTCTGTTATTAGAGTATAGTCCACTTTACTACAGTTTGTTATTAGAGTATAGACCATTTTACTACAGTTTGTTATTAGAGTATAGTCCACTTTACTACAGTCTGTTATTAGAGTATAGTCCACTTTAGTACAGTCTGTTATTAGAGTATAGTCCACTTTACTACAGTCTGTTATTAGAGTATAGACCACTTTACTACAGTTTGTTATTAGAGTATAGTCCACTTTACTACAGTTTGTTATTAGAGTATAGTCCACTTTACTACAGTTTGTTATTAGAGTATAGTCCACTTTACTACAGTTTGTTATTAGAGTATAGACCACTTTACTACAGTTTGTTATTAGAGTATAGTCCACTTTACTACAATCTGTTATTAGAGTATAGTCCACTTTAGTACAGTCTGTTATTAGAGTATAGTCCACTTTACTACAGTCTGTTATTAGAGTATAGTCCACTTTACTCTAGTCTGTTATTAGAGTATAGTCCGCTTTACTACAGTTTGTTATTAGAGTATAGTCCGCTTTACTACAGTTTGTTATTAGAGTATAGTCCGCTTTACTACAGTCTGTTATTAGAGTATAGTCCGCTTTACTACAGTCTGTTATTAGAGTATAGTCCGCTTTACTACAGTCTGTTATTAGAGTATAGTCCACTTTACTACAGTTTGTTATTAGAGTATAGACCACTTTACTACAGTCTGTTATTAGAGTATAGTCCACTTTACTCTAGTCTGTTATTATAGTATAGTCCACTTTAGTACAGTCTGTTATTAGAGTATAGTCCACTTTACTCCAGTCTGTTATTATAGTATAGTCCACTTTAGTACAGTCTGTTATTAGAGTATAATCCACTTTACTACAGTATGTTATTAGAGTATAGACCACTTTACTACAGTTTGTTATTAGAGTATAGTCCACTTTACTACAGTTTGTTATTAGAGTATAGTCCACTTTAGTACAGTCTGTTATTAGAGTATAGTCCACTTTACTACAGTCTGTTATTAGAGTATAGTCCACTTTACTCTAGTCTGTTATTAGAGTATAGTCCACTTTACTACAGTCTGTTATTAGAGTATAGACCACTTTACTGCAGTTTGTTATTAGAGTATAGACCACTTTACTACAGTTTGTTATTAGAGTATAGTCCACTTTACTACAGTTTGTTATTAGAGTATAGACCACTTTACTACAGTTTGTTATTAGAGTATAGTCCACTTTAGTACAGTCTGTTATTAGAGTATAGTCCACTTTACTCTAGTCTGTTATTATAGTATAGTCCACTTTACTACAGTTTGTTATTAGAGTATAGTCCACTTTACTACAGTATGTTATTAGAGTATAGTCCACTTTACTACAGTTTGTTATTAGAGTATAGTCCACTTTACTACAGTTTGTTATTAGAGTATAGTCCACTTTACTACAGTTTGTTATTAGAGTATAGTCCACTTTAGTACAGTCTGTTATTAGAGTATAGTCCACTTTAGTACAGTCTGTTATTAGAGTATAGTCCACTTTACTACAGTTTGTTATTAGAGTATAGTCCACTTTAGTACAGTCTGTTATTAGAGTATAGTCCACTTTACTACAGTATGTTATTAGAGTATAGTCCACTTTACTACAGTATGTTATTAGAGTATAGTCCACTTTACTACAGTCTGTTATTAGAGTATAGTCCACTTTACTCTAGTCTGTTATTAGAGTATAGTCCACTTTACTACAGTCTGTTATTAGAGTATAGTCCACTTTACTACAGTTTGTTATTAGAGTATAGTCCACTTTACTACAGTTTGTTATTAGAGTATAGTCCACTTTACTACAGTTTGTTATTAGAGTATAGTCCACTTTACTACAGTTTGTTATTAGAGTATAGTCCACTTTAGTACAGTCTGTTATTAGAGTATAGTCCACTTTACTACAGTCTGTTATTAGAGTATAGTCCACTTTACTCTAGTCTGTTATTATAGTATAGTCCACTTTAGTACAGTCTGTTATTAGAGTATAGTCCACTTTACTCTAGTCTGTTATTATAGTATAGTCCACTTTAGTACAGTCTGTTATTAGAGTATAGTCCACTTTACTACAGTATGTTATTAGAGTATAGACCACTTTACTACAGTTTGTTATTAGAGTATAGACCACTTTACTACAGTTTGTTATTAGAGTATAGACCACTTTACTACAGTTTGTTATTAGAGTATAGTCCACTTTACTACAGTCTGTTATAGTATAGTCCACTTTAGTACAGTCTGTTATTAGAGTATAGTCCACTTTACTACAGTTTGTTATTAGAGTATAGTCCACTTTACTCTAGTCTGTTATTATAGTATAGTCCACTTTACTACAGTCTGTTATTATAGTATAGTCCACTTTACTCTAGTCTGTTATTAGAGTATAGTCCACTTTACTACAGTCTGTTATTAGAGTATAGACCACTTTACTACAGTTTGTTATTAGAGTATAGTCCACTTTACTACAGTCTGTTATTAGAGTATAGACCACTTTACTGCAGTTTGTTATTAGAGTATAGTCCACTTTACTACAGTTTGTTATTAGAGTATAGACCACTTTACTACAGTTTGTTATTAGAGTATAGTCCACTTTACTACAGTTTGTTATTAGAGTATAGACCACTTTACTACAGTTTGTTATTAGAGTATAGTCCACTTTACTACAGTCTGTTATAGTATAGTCCACTTTAGTACAGTCTGTTATTAGAGTATAGTCCACTTTACTACAGTTTGTTATTAGAGTATAGTCCACTTTACTCTAGTCTGTTATTATAGTATAGTCCACTTTACTACAGTCTGTTATTATAGTATAGTCCACTTTACTCTAGTCTGTTATTAGAGTATAGTCCACTTTACTACAGTCTGTTATTAGAGTATAGACCACTTTACTACAGTTTGTTATTAGAGTATAGTCCACTTTACTACAGTCTGTTATTAGAGTATAGACCACTTTACTGCAGTTTGTTATTAGAGTATAGTCCACTTTACTACAGTTTGTTATTAGAGTATAGACCACTTTACTACAGTTTGTTATTAGAGTATAGTCCACTTTACTACAGTTTGTTATTAGAGTATAGACCACTTTACTACAGTTTGTTATTAGAGTATAGTCCACTTTAGTACAGTCTGTTATTAGAGTATAGTCCACTTTACTACAGTCTGTTATTAGAGTATAGTCCACTTTACTCTAGTCTGTTATTATAGTATAGTCCACTTTACTACAGTTTGTTATTAGAGTATAGTCCACTTTACTACAGTATGTTATTAGAGTATAGTCCACTTTACTACAGTTTGTTATTAGAGTATAGTCCACTTTACTACAGTTTGTTATTAGAGTATAGTCCACTTTACTACAGTTTGTTATTAGAGTATAGTCCACTTTAGTACAGTCTGTTATTAGAGTATAGTCCACTTTACTACAGTCTGTTATTAGAGTATAGTCCACTTTACTCTAGTCTGTTATTATAGTATAGTCCACTTTAGTACAGTCTGTTATTAGAGTATAGTCCACTTTACTCTAGTCTGTTATTATAGTATAGTCCACTTTAGTAGAGTCTGTTATTAGAGTATAGTCCACTTTACTACAGTATGTTATTAGAGTATAGACCACTTTACTATAGTTTGTTATTAGAGTATAGACCACTTTACTACAGTTTGTTATTATAGTATAGTCCACTTTAGTACAGTCTGTTATTAGAGTATAGTCCACTTTACTACAGTTTGTTATTAGAGTATAGTCCACTTTACTCTAGTCTGTTATTATAGTATAGTCCACTTTACTACAGTCTGTTATTATAGTATAGTCCACTTTACTCTAGTCTGTTATTAGAGTATAGTCCACTTTACTACAGTCTGTTATTAGAGTATAGACCACTTTACTACAGTTTGTTATTAGAGTATAGTCCACTTTACTACAGTTTGTTATTAGAGTATAGACCACTTTACTACAGTTTGTTATTAAAGTATAGTCCACTTTACTACAGTTTGTTATTAGAGTATAGACCACTTTACTACAGTTTGTTATTAGAGTATAGACCACTTTACTACAGTTTGTTATTAGAGTATAGTCCACTTTAGTACAGTCTGTTATTAGAGTATAGTCCACTTTACTACAGTCTGTTATTATAGTATAGTCCACTTTAGTACAGTCTGTTATTAGAGTATAGTCCACTTTACTACAGTATGTTATTAGAGTATAGACCACTTTACTACAGTTTGTTATTAGAGTATAGTCCACTTTACTACAGTCTGTTATTAGAGTATAGTCCACTTTACTACAGTTTGTTATTAGAGTATAGTCCACTTTACTACAGTTTGTTATTAGAGTATAGTCCACTTTACTACAGTTTGTTATTAGAGTATAGTCCACTTTACTACAGTCTGTTATTAGAGTATAGTCCACTTTACTACAGTTTGTTATTAGAGTATAGTCCACTTTACTCTAGTCTGTTATTATAGTATAGTCCACTTTAGTACAGTCTGTTATTAGAGTATAGTCCACTTTACTACAGTTTGTTATTAGAGTATAGTCCACTTTACTACAGTTTATTAGAGTATAGTCCACTTTACTATAGTCTGTTATTAGAGTATAGTCCACTTTACTACAGTTTGTTATTAGAGTATAGTCCACTTTACTACAGTCTTTTATTAGAGTATAGTCCACTTTACTACAGTTTGTTATTAGAGTATAGTCCACTTTACTACAGTTTGTTATTAGAGTATAGACCACTTTACTACAGTTTGTTATTAGAGTATAGTCCACTTTACTACAGTCTGTTATTATAGTATAGTCCACTTTACTACAGTTTGTTATTAGAGTATAGACCACTTTACTACAGTTTGTTATTAGAGTATAGTCCACTTTACTACAGTCTGTTATTATAGTATAGTCCACTTTAGTACAGTCTGTTATTAGAGTATAGTCCACTTTACTACAGTCTGTTATTAGAGTATAGTCCACTTTACTACAGTTTGTTATTAGAGTATAGACCACTTTACTACAGTTTGTTATTAGAGTATAGTCCACTTTACTACAGTCTGTTATTATAGTATAGTCCACTTTAGTACAGTCTGTTATTAGAGTATAGTCCACTTTACTACAGTTTGTTATTAGAGTATAGTCCACTTTACTCTAGTCTGTTATTATAGTATAGTCCACTTTACTACAGTCTGTTATTAGAGTATAGTCCACTTTACTACAGTCTGTTATTAGAGTATAGACCACTTTACTACAGTTTGTTATTAGAGTATAGTCCACTTTACTACAGTTTGTTATTAAAGTATAGTCCACTTTACTACAGTTTGTTATTAAAGTATAGTCCACTTTACTACAGTTTGTTATTAGAGTATAGACCACTTTACTACAGTTTGTTATTAGAGTATAGTCCACTTTAGTACAGTCTGTTATTAGAGTATAGTCCACTTTACTACAGTCTGTTATTAGAGTATAGTCCACTTTACTCTAGTCTGTTATTATAGTATAGTCCACTTTAGTACAGTCTGTTATTAGAGTATAGTCCACTTTACTCTAGTCTGTTATTATAGTATAGTCCACTTTACTACAGTCTGTTATTATAGTATAGTCCACTTTACTACAGTCTGTTATTAGAGTATAGTCCACTTTACGCTAGTCTGTTATTAGAGTATAGTCCACTTTACTACAGTCTGTTATTAGAGTATAGTCCACTTTACTACAGTCTGTTATTAGAGTATAGACCACTTTACTACAGTTTGTTATTAAAGTATAGACCACTTTACTACAGTCTGTTATTAGAGTATAGTCCACTTTACTACAGTCTGTTATTAGAGTATAGTCCACTTTACTACAGTTTGTTATTAGAGTATAGTCCACTTTACTACAGTCTGTTATTAGAGTATAGTCCACTTTACTACAGTTTGTTATTAGAGTATAGACCACTTTACTACAGTTTGTTATTAGAGTATAGTCCACTTTAGTACAGTCTGTTATTAGAGTATAGTCCACTTTAGTACAGTCTGTTATTAGAGTATAGTCCACTTTACTACAGTCTGTTATTAGAGTATAGACCACTTTACTACAGTTTGTTATTAGAGTATAGTCCACTTTACTACAGTTTGTTATTAGAGTATAGTCCACTTTACTACAGTTTGTTATTAGAGTATAGTCCACTTTACTACAGTTTGTTATTAGAGTATAGACCACTTTACTACAGTTTGTTATTAGAGTATAGTCCACTTTACTACAATCTGTTATTAGAGTATAGTCCACTTTAGTACAGTCTGTTATTAGAGTATAGTCCACTTTACTACAGTCTGTTATTAGAGTATAGTCCACTTTACTCTAGTCTGTTATTAGAGTATAGTCCACTTTACTACAGTTTGTTATTAGAGTATAGTCCGCTTTACTACAGTTTGTTATTAGAGTATAGTCCGCTTTACTACAGTCTGTTATTAGAGTATAGTCCGCTTTACTACAGTCTGTTATTAGAGTATAGTCCGCTTTACTACAGTCTGTTATTAGAGTATAGTCCACTTTACTACAGTTTGTTATTAGAGTATAGACCACTTTACTACAGTCTGTTATTAGAGTATAGTCCACTTTACTCTAGTCTGTTATTATAGTATAGTCCACTTTAGTACAGTCTGTTATTAGAGTATAGTCCACTTTACTCCAGTCTGTTATTATAGTATAGTCCACTTTAGTACAGTCTGTTATTAGAGTATAATCCACTTTACTACAGTATGTTATTAGAGTATAGACCACTTTACTACAGTTTGTTATTAGAGTATAGTCCACTTTACTACAGTTTGTTATTAGAGTATAGTCCACTTTACGCTAGTCTGTTATTAGAGTATAGTCCACTTTACTACAGTCTGTTATTAGAGTATAGTCCACTTTACTACAGTATGTTATTAGAGTATAGTCCACTTTACTACAGTCTGTTATTAGAGTATAGTCCACTTTACTACAGTATGTTATTAGAGTATAGTCCACTTTACTACAGTCTGTTATTAGAGTATAGTCCACTTTACTCTAGTCTGTTATTAGAGTATAGTCCACTTTACTACAGTTTGTTATTAGAGTATAGTCCACTTTACTACAGTTTGTTATTAGAGTATAGTCCACTTTACTACAGTTTGTTATTAGAGTATAGACCACTTTACTACAGTCTGTTATTAGAGTATAGTCCACTTTACTCTAGTCTGTTATTATAGTATAGTCCACTTTAGTACAGTCTGTTATTAGAGTATAGTCCACTTTACTCCAGTCTGTTATTATAGTATAGTCCACTTTAGTACAGTCTGTTATTAGAGTATAATCCACTTTACTACAGTCTGTTATTAGAGTATAGTCCACTTTACTACAGTATGTTATTAGAGTATAGTCCACTTTACTACAGTCTGTTATTAGAGTATAGTCCACTTTACTACAGTATGTTATTAGAGTATAGTCCACTTTACTACAGTATGTTATTAGAGTATAGTCCACTTTACTCTAGTCTGTTATTAGAGTATAGTCCACTTTACTACAGTTTGTTATTAGAGTATAGTCCACTTTACTACAGTTTGTTATTAGAGTGTAGTCCACTTTACTACAGTTTGTTATTAGAGTATAGACCACTTTACTACAGTCTGTTATTAGAGTATAGTCCACTTTACTCTAGTCTGTTATTATAGTATAGTCCACTTTAGTACAGTCTGTTATTAGAGTATAGTCCACTTTACTCTAGTCTGTTATTATAGTATAGTCCACTTTAGTACAGTCTGTTATTAGAGTATAATCCACTTTACTACAGTATGTTATTAGAGTATAGACCACTTTACTACAATTTGTTTTTAGAGTATAGTCCACTTTACTACAGTTTGATATTAGAGTATAGTCCACTTTACGCTAGTCTGTTATTAGAGTATAGTCCACTTTACGCTAGTCTGTTATTAGAGTATAGTCCACTTTACTACAGTATGTTATTAGAGTATATTCCACTTTACTACAGTCTGTTATTAGAGTATAGTCCACTTTACTACAGTATGTTATTAGAGTATAGTCCACTTTACTACAGTATGTTATTAGAGTATAGTCCACTTTACTACAGTCTGTTATTAGAGTATAGTCCACTTTACTACAGTCTGTTATTAGAGTATAGTCCACTTTACTACAGTATGTTATTAGAGTATAGTCCACTTTACTACAGTATGTTATTAGAGTATAGTCCACTTTACTACAGTCTGTTATTAGAGTATAGTCCACTTTACTACAGTATGTTATTAGAGTATAGTCCACTTTACTACAGTATGTTATTAGAGTATAGTCCACTTTACTACAGTATGTTATTAGAGTATAGTCCACTTTACTACAGTATGTTATTAGAGTATAGTCCACTTTACTACAGTATGTTATTAGAGTATAGTCCACTTTACTACAGTATGTTATTAGAGTATAGTCCACTTTACTACAGTATGTTATAATAATATAATATATAGACTTGATCATTTTTCCTCATTGAAAACAGGTCGAAAAATCACTTTTATAGAATGCTACAAATAAGAGTCAAATTACAGGTGTAATGCTTTTTCTTTTAATCTCAAACTA
The DNA here is from genome assembly GCA_020466265.1 of Siphamia tubifer. Lineage (NCBI taxonomy): Eukaryota > Metazoa > Chordata > Actinopteri > Kurtiformes > Apogonidae > Siphamia > Siphamia tubifer. Next base: position 1,246,579 of record CM035795.1, read on the forward strand.
CAATAACATGTTCCGCATGCGTAAAAAAGTGCCCCTCCTTCCCCCCCTGAGCACTTTTCCCCAAAAATGTCTGTGCACGCTACTGCACAAGTTGGGGAGAAAATTAACGGGGTGGAGAAACACCAGTGACAGGAAGTAATGCTACGTCACTAGATACATCTCGGCGATGCGCTGGGACACATCATCACGTCTTTCAAGCATCATACACCCTCGCCCAGGTGACATGACCGGGGCTGATCAGATCCCAGTCCAGCAGCGTTTGTCCACGGTTCTGCCCTGTTAATCCATAACCACCTTGCGGGTTTTTCTGCAGCTTCAGTTGTGGCTCTGATTGATCTTTTCTTCGCCTCTCTGGTGAGAACCAGTAATGTGAGCATTTGTAGAGTGACCGCCCAGCAAACCCTGGACAGCCCACCTCCAGGGGTTCACAGACTGTTCTCCAGCCTTGCCTTCTACAGTCATCTATCAGCTCCGGGTACTTGGCATGCTTTAGCTACAAGTTGTGAACAAGAAACCACATGTCAAAATAAAAGCCCAAGACACCAACAATGACAGAACACAAGAATAACATAATTATTGGCTCTAATTAAATAACGGGAAAACGTGAGATTGGCACAAAATAGGGGTGAGATTAGACACTTGTTGAATACTTGTTATATAAATGTAAGGAGTATAAAGTACATATATTTATATAAATATAAAGAATATAAAGTACATATATTTATATAAATATAAAGAGTATAAAGTACAGATATTTATACTCACTCACTTTAGAAGTGAGCAGTAGTATTTGAAAATGACTTGTGTAGGTTAGTGGTAACCATGGAAACCAACACTGGACCTTCTTGGTTCTGGTTAGTAACCTAGCTGCACAGTTGTGGATCAGCTCAAGTCTGTCTGTGAAGAGTCATTACAGTAGTCCAGTCTGCTGGAGAGAAAAGCACCGACACGGTTTTAATTTAGAACTGGTTTAACTGTGGCTGTGTTTGTGAGGAGGAAGAATGACCTTTGACCTTATTTATGTGGGACTGAAGTTATAGTCTGAGTCTAGAGGGACTACTAGACTTGTCACTTCTGCTTTGATCCAGGAGGTGAGTTTGCCCATCCTACTCATCAGCATCCTACTCATCAGCATCCTACTCACCAGCATTTGTCTTTTTGCTTTAGGGCCGACAGTAGAATTTCTGTTTTGTCTTCATTTAATTTCAGAAAGTTTCTGCTCATCCATAGATTTATTGTCATAAGTCAGTTTGTAATAGAATGGATGGCTGTGACGTCATTGGTTCTGCACAGATGTATATTTGTGTGTCGTCTGCATAGCTATGGAAGCTAACATTATGTTTTCTAATAGCATCTCCAAGCGGTAACATATATAAGGAGAACAGTAGTGGACCCAGGCAGCTCCCTTGTGGAACCCCATAGCATGTGTCATGTTTGTTTGACACGTGGACTCCAAGCCTGACGTAGAACTGTCTTCATCTAATATATGTTTAGAACCACTGTAGTACACTGTCACAGAGACCTACAAGCTCTTCCAGACGATTAATCAGGATGTAATGATCGATTGTGTCAAATGCAGCGTTTAGGTCAACGAGGACCAAGACTGAGACTTTATTAGCATCAGAGTTAAGTCTGAGGTCACTAATAATTTTGGTGAGGGTGGTCTCAGTGCTATGACACGCCCTGAAGGCTGATGGGAATTCCTCTAAGATGTTATTCTCTTTGAGATATTTATTTATTTGAGCAGAGACTATCTTTTCTAGTAGTTTCCCCATGAACAGGAGATTAGATATCGAATGAAAACTCGCCAAATCGTTAGTGTCAAGGTGAGGCTTCTTTAGTAATGGTTTGATAACAGCTGTTTTAAAGGCATCTGGAAAAATACCAGTTAGGAGAGATGTGTTTATAATCTGTAGTAAATGATCTGAGATACTGTCAAATATTGTCTTAAAAATGCAGTGGGTACTGGGTCGACACATGAGGTTGAGGAGTTCCATTCCCTGACAGTTGTGTAGAGTTGTGCTGATGTAATCCAGGTGAATGTTGCCATGGTAACAGCACAGGGTCTGTAGACACAATCTGTTAATGTGGTGGAATTCATACTGGATCTGATTGACGTTATTTTGTTTTTAAAAAAACACAGTCAGCTCCTCACACTTGGATGCAGAGGGCTGGAGGGGTGGGGTGGGGGTGTTAAGTAGCTTGACGATGATGGAGAATAATATTTTGGAATTCCCAGCATTCTCTGTGATCATTTTGGAAAAGTAATCTTTCCTAGCAACTGGAATGTATTGATTATAGGTGGTAATTACCAGTTTGGTGCATCTCCATTTTCTCTCAGTTCTTCTACAGGTTCGTTTGTTTTAACTGACAGTGTTGTTACTGAGCCATGGGGACATTCTGTCATTTGACTTTTTTTAACCCTTAAAGGAGCAACAACATCCAAAGCAGATGATAGTGTGTTGTTAAACTTGTCCATCATGGATATTTAAAGAACAGTCTGGGTTGTTAGGCGTCACTGCTCACATTATGTTCATAAACTTTTCTTCAGCTCTGTCATTTAATACCTGTTTTTTGACTACAGGCTGTTTCCTGTTCTCTGTTAACATGATGTTGGCGTCAAACTACACACAGTGATGGTCAGATATGGGTACTTCCATTACTGCAACCTTGTCAATGATCATTCTTGCAGTTATCAGTAAGTCAAAGGTGTTTCAAACATGATAACAAAACTTGCATATCTTTGGTCTCAAGCAGCTTTGTTTAAAAGCTTTATAGAAATGGGGACAAATGAGTTCTTAAAAGGGTTTAGTTTGCATTTAGGGAGTCTATACCGCCTGCCTGAGGGCAGGAGCTCATATTGTGAGTGGAGAACATGGAATGGTTCTGGTAGTATCCTCTGAGCTTTCCTCAGGACTGTGTTCTCGTATATCACTGTATAGACCAGGGGTGTCAAACTGTGGTCCTCGAGGGCCGGTGTCCTGCATGTTTTAGATGTTTCCTTCTTCCATTTACACCTGGAGGTCATTACATCATTATCAGTCTGATGAGGAACTGATTATTAACTCTTTAAATGTCAGTGCTGATGTGTTCTGAATGGATGATTTAGTTTAAATATTCAGAAAAATTCAACCATGTTCCTTTTAGTTTTGTGCATGGACAAGGAGCCAAAAAGATTTTTATTTTATTTTATTTAAACATTTTTTTAAAGGCAAAATTTAAATTGTACATTACACATTACAATAGTAGTTTTCTTGTTTAGTATTTTTTTTCCAAATTTTCCACATTATTTGTCATTTTGTAAATATTTATTAGTTTTTGTTGCTCATTTTGTTTATTTTTCTACATTTTGGTTTTTTTTATTGTAATATTTTTCTTTTATTTTCTGCCATTTGTGTCTTTACTTTGCTCATGTTACCAATTATTTAGTTAGTTGTCAGGAGTTAAAGGGTTAAACTGAATCACATGGAAGAAGGAAATATCTAAAACATGCAGGACACCGGCCCTGGAGGACTGGAGTTTGACACCTATTCAGTCATTCCATCACTTTCATGGCTGTGTGCACTAAGCACTAGTTTGGTTTGTAGCATGACCATCAGGTTGCCAAACCAGGCTGACATCCCATACCAGACTACGCTTTCTAAAACTGATTGGTAAAATAAAAACATGATGCCCTTGTTCATACTGTTTCTTAGTCTGTGGAAAATTCAACCTCTGTTGCAGGTGAGAACACAAATTCTCCATGTGGGCATTCCAACTAAAAGAATAATCTAAACAAACACCCAGATACTTGTATGTGGAGAACTGTTCGATGGGAGCATCATCAGAATCAGAAAGAGTTTTATTGCCATTGTTCGTATAATACACATGTAGTATACAACTAGGAATTTGTCTCGGTGTAACGCTGCAACATTCAACATATAGTATATCAATAAAAGAAGAGAAAAAAAAGAATTATATACAGTATATATATATATATATATATATATATATATAGTATAAAAAAATAAAAATAAAAAATATAATAAGCATGCACCAAGATAGAATAAGATCAAAATAAATATTGTAAAAATATGTAATGTGCAAGTCAGTGCAAATGAGACAGAGGTTTTATGTTGGTCATGTGTCCAGTGTTGGCTTCTGTACTTAGCGCTGGGGAGTCTGCTGTACTTAGTGCTGGGGAGTCTGATTAAGTCCTTTGGTGTTCAGCAGCCTGGTGGCCGAGGGGAAGAAACTGTTCATGAAACGGGAAGTTTTGGTCCGAATGGACCGTAGTCTCCTGCCTGAGGGGAGGGGGGAAAAGAGGGCGTGTCCAGGGTGAGAGGGATCGGCCATGATCCGTCCCACACGCCTCCTGGTCCTCGAGGTGTAAAGGTCTTTGATGGATGGTAGTCCGCAGCCAATCACCTTCTCAGCGGCGTGCACAACTGGCTGCAGCCTCAGCCTGTCCCTGGTGGTGGCTCCAGGGTACCACACGGTGATGGAGGTGGTAAGGATGAACTCGATGATGGTCGTGTAAAACTGCACCAACATGTTGGAGGGCAGCTTGAGCTTTCTCAGCTGCCGCAGGAAGAACATCCTCTGCTGGGCCTTCTGGATGAGGGAGCTGATCATGTTTCACCACATGACTGTGATCCCCCATTGATCTGGGTGTAAGACCATCTCCTTAGTTTTTTTAATGTTCAAGGTGAGATGGTGAACATCACACCACTGCACAAAGTGCTCTATTTCAGAAACCTAAGAGAAGGGGCTAAACTCTTTATGCAGCAGGTTAAGGATGGCAGTGTCATCTGAACATTTAAAAACCAGTTTCCTGGGCTGACTATGTGTGTACAGAGTAAAAAGGAGTGGTGAGGTAACACAGCCTTGTGGTGCACCTGTACTGATTGTTTTGCACTGATCTCTATAGGGAGCCTAAGTCTCCGCCCCTTCCGGTCGGTCCACTGGGCCTAAGTTTGTAAAAATGTAACATGAGTGGATGAGGATAAAATAATTATTTTCTGCTCCACTTTACTTTATGTCCTGAATCACACATTTGCTGTACTTCAATTAAAATCATAACCAATGATGTGTGTTTGGAGTTTCTTTGATACTTTGATTTATTAGCGTGTAAAAATATGTCATTATTTGGACTCTGTTTGGACTACATATCAGACGTAGCTATGCTACATCTGATATGTTTCTGGAACTCCCTCCGTTCCAGAAACACTAACACCCTCAAAACCAGGCAGACCAACCTTCACACCATGGGGGACCGGGCTTTCTGCTCGGCTGCTCCGCAGCTGTGGAACTCCCTCCCTGACCACCTGAGAGCCCCTCAGACAGTCGAGACTTTTAAACGGGGACTAAAGACCTTCCTTTTTAACAAGGCATTTGCCTAAATCATTGTTTTATTTCTTTGTTTTTATTTCTTTGTATGCCTCTTGCCTTTTTTATCTATGTGCTTTTTAACCCTCTTGAGTTGATTATTTAAATAGCCTTTTTAGTCCTTTTATATTCTCGCTATGTTTTTAGCCGTGCTTGTTTTAGCTTTTTACCCACCTGTAGCACTTTGAGATTTGTTTTAAATATAAAGTGCGTTACAAATGCAATCTATTATTAGATGACGTCACAGCAGAATCTTTCCCTGCAAACTTTTCTAAACCGTATACCACCTTTTCTATTTTTCATTTGTAAATACCTGTGTGTTTTGTGTCTCGGTGTAATCACAACACCATTTCCACATGTTCCTTCTACCGCTTCCTGGCTGACGAGAACTTGTCCCACATGCTGGCTCTCACTCGACCAACTATCTCTCCCCCGGAGTAGCTGCCACTTTCCACATGCCCCGATTTAAAGTGGGTTTTCTCCACGTTTGATGCTCTTGCCTTCGTCCTGAAAGAAGGAGGTGAAGCTCGCCAAAGTCACAGCCATTTTCAAAGAGTTTGATGGTGAAGCTTGGTGGTGACGTCATATTTGTGAGACGAACGTTGTAGTCCATTACTTACTCTGACATAAAACCTAACGTAACTTTTAATGTCTGTCCAAAGTGAGTGCTTTCTCAATGTGAAAATGGATCTTTAAAATTCACACACATCATATGTGAAAACCGTAGCACATTTCAAACGGGACCAAAAAATAACTTTTATCCCTCCATTGACTCGCATTCATTTTGTTATGGCACTTAGGTCCCATTGCCCGTAAATCGACCGGAAATAGAATTACGTCACTTAGGCTCCCTATTGGTTAAAAAGGAGAAATACCATTTGATTAAAAAAGTGTTCACATCCATTTGCCTACATTTTGTGACAAGGAGATGAAGTTGACGTGTGTTAAAAGCTGAACTAAAATCAACAAATAATATCCATGCCTATGTTTTTGGGCATCCCAGGTGCTTCACAGTGAAGTGGGTGCTACTGTTGATGGCATCATCAGTGCCTCTTCCCTGCCTTTGAGCAAACTGGTATGGATGAAGAACCAAATGAGCCTCTACCTTAAGCACAGACAACATGTATTTCTCTTTTCATGACAATTGAGGTCAGGGTCACTGGTCTAAAATCATTATTATCCACTGGCCATGGCTTCTTCACCATAATAATATAATACAAAAATGGACAATAATGGATTTTTTCCATAAGGCAGGAACAGAGTGTGAGTCTACAGACCACTGGAAGAGGGAGAACCAAACTGGAGGTAGCTCTTCTGCACATGCCTTTAAGAACAGAGCACTAACACCATCAGAACCAGTGGGTTTTATAGTACACACACGTTTAAAAACCATTGAATTGTGTTCGGGTTAATTACAATTCAGTTACTAACATCTGTAAAAATAGTACCCATGACACCATTACATTCCTCAGAGAAGTCAGGACTTTCAAACCATTAGCTTTCCCCAGATCATCATCGGTGCAGAAGTGCTTCTTCGTTCATATTTGTCCACTTTGTTCTATTGTGTTTGTGGCTTCCCTCAGCATCTGCTTAAGTACTTTTTGTACAG
>CM035795.1:1258554-1391054 GCA_020466265.1 Siphamia tubifer
ATATAAATATATATATATATAAATATATTGCACAGTGGGCAATGGCTGAGGTAGCTATTGTGTCCCGCTAGTGTTCAGTACCCTGATTGCACTGAGATAAAAAGTGTTCAGGAATCTCGAATTTTTTTAGAATAGAATAAAACTTTATTTATTCCACCATTGGAGACATTCTATAATTACAGCAGCTAATATAAAGTGAAGCAGAAAAACATATTCACATCCTTAGAATATGAATATGGAAATATGGTTAGAATCTGTAGAAAACATAATAAGGTGCTGATTTTCTAGAGCGGTAAGTTGTAAGTGGACAGAGCAGAAAGCCAATGGCAACTGGTTGGGTCTAATTTAACGGACGTGAGCAGGTACGTAAAGGGGTTACTGTCAGTCACTACAGTGAAGTTGGTACCGAACAAATAATCATGAAACTTTTCTGTGCCAGAGTCAATAATTACACCCAGATTTCTGTCTTGGTTTGTGGGGTTTAGTGACATGGACTCAAGGTGAGCACTGACCTTTGACCTTTCTTTTTTGGGGCCAAAAACAATCACTTCTGTTTTGTCCGCATTAAGCTGGAGAACGTTCTGGAACATCCACTCAGTGATTTGATGAAAACATTTAGTGTCAGTAAGAGACTGTAGTCGAGTGATGAGACTGAAATATAAAGTTGTGTGTCATCTGCGTATGTGTGCGCTGGACACCTGTCTTCACTCTTTGATGGGCCATGACTGACATATGCAACTACATGCTGCTGACCTTCCTGAACCGCACCGAGCCCAGCGGAACATGCATCGGTGTGGAGCACATAAGGTTGTTGAGGGTTAGCGAAAGCAAGCGTGAGCGTGAGCGTCGAGGTCAAGTGTTCTTTTATTTTTTCAAATCAGGTGTCCAGCAACCACCAAATGTTTTGTTTGGTTGGAAGTAAGATTGGAAGATTATTCCAACATGATTGGCCACAACAATTTGTTTTTTGTTATTATTTGTTGAACTTATTATTATTGTCTTTGATATGTGGTAATTGCAATGCTGTTATAATTTCATACTGTAAAATTTTTCAAATTTAATAAAAACTAAAATAAAACTAAAATAAATACATTACATTTGCACGTACTAACTTCATATTTTTGCAAATCTGTTAAATATCGAATATATTTAAGCCTAAAAAGTGGATACTTGTTTTTACCCTGTTTTTAATATGATACCATATAAATGACATTGATTAATAGATTATTGTGTTGTAGTCTATTTTAGACCATTTTACACTAAATATATTAGAAAAACACATGAAAGAAAATAACTTTATTGATTTAAATTGAGTAAAATAAAATCACTTCATCTGCAGACACACTTGTCACATTTCTATTGTTTTCAATGGTGTTTCAACTGTACCCGTTCAGTACTAATTCAGACATACCCAATATCTGCAAAAAATTTTTTAATTAACTCGAGACCCCATCTGCACAGAAGGGTTAGGGTTGCCCTGGGGCAAATCCCACACCAGACCTTTCTGTGTGGTGTTTACATGTTCTCCTCGTGTCTGCATGGGTTTTCTCCAGGTACTCTGGCTCCTCCCACCATCCAAACACATGCACTGATAGGTTAACTAGTTAACTAGTTAATCTAAATCACCCATAGGTGTGAATGTGACAGTGGTTGTTTGTTTATATATGTTCAGTCCTGAGATGAACTGGAGACTCATAAAGGGTGACCTCTGACCCCGCCTTCACCTGCTGGAGCTGGATTAGGCCCCTACAGACCCCTGTGACCCTAGTAAGGATAAAGTGGGTTCAGATGACAAGACAAGAAAGCAAACTGAATGTAAGACAAACACATTTTATTTAAATTGAATGTAAACACAACTGTATAAAAACAGGTTTTAGAGTTCTTCAAACAGTGCAAGAAAACACACAAATAAATATAATTAGCAAAGACTTTTTGACGTTTGAACCTTGTAAACACAAGTGTTGTCTGCATAAACGTAAAAAGAGCATTTAGAAGCACCAGGTACTTTACCTGTGAATAGGTAAAGCCATGGCAATAGGTGTGGCCTTGGCAGAAAGTACAGAAAATTCAAAGATTACTTTTCACGCTCTTTAAAAAGGGCCAGTTAAATAATTTATATATATATATATATATATATATATATATATATATATATATATATATATATATATATATATATATATACACACACATTTCCCTTTGTTTTTTGACTAAGGCTAAATCCAGACGAGTTTCATAGTTTCATACGGGTTGAGTTTTGAAACTGTGTCAAAAAGATATTATGTAAAAATTTAACTGTTTCAGTAAAAAATCTGTGTCAGCATGAGGGTGAAACGCTGCTGAAAGTGATGCAGTTCACATTCCACCTCTGTGACCACTGTAAGCCACGCCCCTATGAGCACTGTAAGCCACGCCCCTATGAGCACTGAAAGCCACACCCCTATGAGCGCTGTAAGCCACGCCCCTATGAGCACTGTAAGCCACACCCCTATGAGCGCTCATACATCGTCCCAGCTCTTGTAAATACTACGGCCATGATTCATGAGTCACATGTTCAGAGACATTTTTAAGAACATGGTAAGATGAAAACTGCTGCTTTGAAGAATATGCAGCATCAAAAGAGGGTCAACAAACACACACACACACACACACACACACACACACATATATACACACACACAAACATATATACATACACACACACACACACACACATATACCTATATATATATATATATATATATATATACATACAGACATTGAGTTGTGATTGAAATTTTGTTTTAAATTTTAAAAAATTGAGCCCTTCCCCACCAAAGGTCTCTGCACGGCCATGTGTACAAGTAACTATAAATGTTGATTGTTCTTTGAGAAGTTTATTCTGGAGTGAAAACTGATAACTTGTCTGAATGTATGACTGATTTCAATCCTAAAAAAACCAAATGTATTCAGAGATTTAAAGGAAATGATTTTCCTGTATTAATGTGACGGCTTGACATTAAACTCTTTAAAAACATCCACTGTATTTTAGTGGAGAAATAATCCTGTTTCCCCCAGTCCTTCAACCATCAACCCTCACAGTCAATTTTCCTTTTTTTTGTTGATTGCTACCATTTCAGGAAATGGAGGGTTTAAAGGTCACACAGGCGTAGAGTGTTGCCGCCCTCTAGTGGGTAAATAAGGAAAAGCATGCTGGTCACTATGCTGGTCACTATGCTGGTCATAGAACTTCTGCAAGTCTTGTGGGCCAGAGGTCATTGATATTTTGACAGAGGCTGTGAGCCGGGTGAAATTTGACCACTGGCCACATTTGGCCGGACTTTGGACATGTCTGCTCTAAAAGTACATTCAAATGTGAGCTTTCTCAGCAACAATTAGGTGAAACAGAGCATTTTAGCTTCTAGCTCCATAGAGAAATATTCATTTTTCACTGTGTTGATTGTTCTGGTGGAACTGCAGCCAAAAAGAATGGGACTGAATCGCCTCAATAGTGAGTCTCCACTCACTGTCCTTAACAGAGGTACAGCTACTTATGGAAATAAAATAGTAGAAGATTTGACTCCTTTATTGAAGTAAAAGTTAAAATGTACAACTTTGGAATTATATATATTTTATAAATAAAGTAAAACTGCATTTTTTTAATGCAGTTTTAAATAATACTTATTTAATCAGGAAAAATCTGAAAGGCTTTAAAAGTATCCAAAAATAAAACTTCTAAAAGTGAAATTACTGTGTGGATAATGATCAGGTCACAGTATTTAGTTTTGTGGGTATGGACAGGACATTTTTGGAACAAAAGAAAAAAAAAAGTCACAAAAATATTTGAAAAAGCAGAATGTGAGATAAAAAAAAAACATCTAAATTTCTAGATAAAAAGTCATTAATCTGAGATAACAAATGCATAAAGGGTCAAAATTGTGAGATGAAAGACTTAATTAGTCACAGTTTCTCTCCTCCACTGTTGACTATAGTCGTAGTTTTTGCTACAAACGCAGCTAGAGTGGCTTATTTAGCCAGTTTATTAGAAGGTCCTCCTCTGAACTACTTAAATGCCCTCATCGAACAGGACTCTCCATTTCTTAAGTTATGAGCTCTTAGTTCATGAACTTAAGATTTATGATCACCTGGTCAGGGAACAAGAGGCAGGTCAAAGACTACTTCAGATCACCCAAGGCTCAAGCACCACAAGGGAGTATGTCAGTCTGTTCCGAATCTTGGCCATTGAGTCCAGATGGAATGACCAGGCTTTAGTGTCCGCATTTAAAGCCGGACTTAACCCAGAGGTCGGCAAAGAAATCTCTATACGTTGCCGTAAACTCTGATCTAGATACAACGGTGATCACTGCCATAGAGGTTGGAGACCAGGTCCTGCAGTGGGCACCCTCAGCCACAGAGTGTGCAGCCACAACTAACCCTGGACAGCCGGACTCTATGCACCTGGGACGCGTAGGGTTATCTCGGGAGGAGCATCAACGGCAGTACATGGCAAGATTATGTTTGTACTGTGGTGAGGCAGGGCATTTTGCTAACAAGTGTCCCAACAAGAGGCAAGTCATGAACCCAGAGGGCAGTACTCTGACTTGTGGTTCCATTAAAGTAAAGGAATCTAAGAGAATCACAGTTTCTGTCAAGTTGCTATCCTCCGTGTCATGTTTTTCACAGGAGGTGCTGATTGGAGCAGACACTAACCTTCTGTCAGAAGAGATGGTTCAGCAGCTCCAGTTAACCCCGAGTCACCTCTCCACACCATTGGAGGCGGTGGCCTTGGATGGGACACAATTATGGAGGATAATGCACCGTACACCTTTCATTTCCATGGAATTTCCTGACCATTACATGGAAAAGATCAGTTTCCATGTTTACCCCGTATCTACTCAGACCATCATACTTGGACTACCCTGGTTACTTAAACACAACCCACACATTAATTGGCAGACTAAGGAACTTATGTCCTGGGGCACCTCCTGTCAAGATTGCTGTTTTTCTCAATTTTTTTCCCATAAAGCACAACCAGACCAGATCCAGATTGCTGTCACGATACAGGAATGTGATGGAACCCAAATGCAGACTCAGAGACCCAAGATAAAATTTAAGAGGATTTATTGATGATAAAATCCATAATAAAGATAACACTTGTTCTCTCCAGGACCTCCGTCTGGGGATAATGGCCCCAAGTAAAACAGCCACTGGGACAAAAAGCAGGGTCAGACAGTCAATGATCAGAACCAGGTAATCAGAAGAAACAGAATAATAATCCACAACACAGTTACCGTATGCCAGAAATAGGTCTGTCCAGAGAGTCGAGAGAGCGTCAATTCCGAGTGGGGCAAGGCAGAGTCCAGGTCCAAAATCCAGGCCAAAGGTCATACACAAAACACATCCAAAACACAGACAGACTAGGGGCAAACAAAAACCAAGTTCCAGAAAAACAGAGTCCAAACCAGAAATCCAGAGAAGAAAAAACTCTCGTAGGTTGCATGGGGACAGCAGACGTACTCGCACCGAGTGAAGACACATGAGGGAATATATACTAACGAGACAGGTGTTCCACATGAGGGAAAATTAACAAGGGGCGGAACAACACAGGTGACAGGAAGTAAAGTCAGAATGAGTGACAAGAACCCACATAACAAAATAAAAGCCCAGACACTCACAATGACAGAAACTACATAAGACTCACAAAAATAAAACATTTACAGGACACAGAGTACTGCATTCATAACAGGCATAGTTCCGCCTGGTGTTATCTGGACTTAAACCTTTCTGGAGGCTTTGTCCTTTGCTCTAATTCTATCAACTTTTGTTCCTGTGTTGGAAAGGAGTTACTGAAGGTGATCAATAGTGTCTATATCCATGGAATCATTGTTAGCAGGGTGTTTTCTTTTGTCAAATAAATAATAAATTCAGACGAGACCAAAAACTGACATTTTATTTTGTAGTTTATTCCAGTTTATTCAGTCATAGTAATAGCCTGTATTTGTCCATAGATACAAAGAACATCCATATAAACCTTAGGACTGTGGAGCAATTCTTCATTTACTTTGGGAATGTTTTTTTAGGCGTTTTTCCCTGAAAATATGGTCAGGGTGGAAGAGCAAGTGGAGGGAAAGAACTTCTGAGCCATTTTACAGGAACTTCACGGTATGCGCACATTTCCCCGATATGGCTGCCTACTGGAACTATTGCACGACCCAGCAGAACCCAGTAGGTAGGTACTGGAGCAGAAGTCCAACATTTGGATTGGATGTCTAAAATGTCCTCAGGTCATGACAAAGAACTTAAGAGTAAGGCAAATGTAAATGTATTTGTATATCACACTTCATGTACAGGACCATTCAAGGTGTTTTACACAAAACATATAAGAAAATTAAAATGATAAAGATGCATTAAAAGACAATTAAAATACAGACATAAAAACATTTAAAAGCAAATGAGAATCAAAGTAAAAGCTCCAGTGAATAATAATGTTTTCAGTCTGATTTAAACAACTGACAGTTGTTCTCAGACCTCAGGTATTAACACTAGTTAACAGTAGTTAACAGTAGTTAACCGTAGTTAACAGTTGTTCTCAGACCTCAGGTATTAACACTAGTTAACAGTAGTTAACAGTAGTTAACCGTAGTTAACAGTTGTTCTCAGACCTCAGGTATTAACACTAGTTAACAGTAGTTAACAGTAGTTAACCGTAGTTAACAGTTGTTCTCAGACCTCAGGTATTAACACTAGTTAACAGTAGTTAACAGTTGTTCTCAGACCTCATGTATTAACAGTAGTTAACAGTAGTTAACCATAGTTAACAGTAGTTAACCGTAGTTAACAGTAGTTAACCGTAGTTAACCGTAGTTAACAGTAGTTAACAGTAGTTAACAGTAGTTAACAGTTGTTCTCAGACCTCAGGTATCCAGGTAGTTTGTTCCACAATTGAGGAGCAGAGTAACAGAATGATGCTTCACTTTGTTTCGTTCTTATCTTTGGAACACACAGTAAACCTGTTCCTGATGACCTATGACCTCAGGGCTCTGGATGCTTCATAGGGAACCAGTAGGTCTAGGATGGATTTGGGTCCAAGACCATTTAGTTCTTTATAGACCAGGAGTAAGATTTTGAATTCTATCCTTTGACCCACAGGAAGACAATGTAAGGATTTGAGGACGGGTGTGATGTGGTCCAGTTTCCTGGTACTGGGGTGTGATGTGGTCCAGATTCCTGGTACTGGGGTGTGATGTGGTCCAGTTTCCTGGTACTGGTCAGGACTGTGGCAGCAGTGTTTTGGATCAGCTGTAGCTGCCTGATTAATTTTTAGTTCAGACCAGTGAAGACACCATTACAATAATCTAACTTACTGAAAATGAATGAATGAGTTTTTGTGTGTCTGGTTTGGACAGAAAACCTTTGGTTCTATGGATGTTCTTCAGGTGGTCATAGACAGACTGGGTCAGAACTTTTAAATGGTTGTTAACTTTCAGGTCTGAGTCAATAATTACACCCAGATTTCTGTCTTCGTTTGTGGGGTTCAGTGACATGGACTCAAGGTGAGCACCGACCTTTGACCTTTCTTTTTTGGAGCCGAAAACAATCACTTCTGTTTTGTCCACATTAAGCTGGAGAAAGTTCTGGAACATCCACTCAGTGATTTGATGAAAACATTTACTCAGTGTCAGTAAGAGACTGTAGTCGAGTGATGAAACTGAAATATAAAGTTGTGTGTCATCTGCGTATGTGTGGAAAGAAATGTTGAAATGTTCTATGATCTGAGCCAGGGGTAGCATATACATGTGGAACAGAAGAGGTCCCAAAATGGACCCTTGGGGAACCCCACACAACATCTTTGTACTCACTGACGTGTAGTTAACAACTGAGACAAAGTAGTTCCTACCTTGTAAATAAGATTTGAACCAGTTTAACACAGTGCCAGTAAGCCCCACCCACTTTTCCAGTCTGTCAAGAAGTATCTTGTGGTCAACTGTATCAAATGTGACACTGAGGTCCAATAGTACCACTGAGGTCCAATAGCACTAGGACAGAGGTTCTGGATGAATGATTATTCAGATGAATGTCATTTAACCCTTTGATCAGTCCAGTCTCAGTGCTGTCGTGTGCTTGAAATTCAGACTGAAAGTCACTATAAAGACTGTTTTGCACCAAAAAAGCATAAATTTGCTGGAAGACAACTCTTTCAATGATTTTCCTAAAAATGGGGTGTTTGATATGGGCCTGTAGTTAGCACTTCCCTCATTACAGTTAACAACATGAATGTTAAAATCACCTGCTAAAACAATACAGTCAAAGTCAATGCGTAACATAGACAGACATTTGGCAAAGTCATCAAAAAAGCTTTGCATTATATTTGGGAGGTCTGTCGACGGTTACAAAGGTTGATCTACAGGGAAGATTTTAGTTAGAGAGCAACATATTCAAAAGAGTCGAACTGTCCATATGTTACCTTCTTTCCTTGGAAGGTATCCTTAAGTAAAATGGCAACACCCCCTCCTTTCTTGTGTAATCTGGCTTCACTAATGAAAGTGAAATGAGGGGGGGTTGATTCAATAAGAACTGTTATCTTGTCCCAGCCGCCATCTGTCATTCAACTGCACAAACTCTTTTGCATTGTAGTGCAGACTATAAAGAGGAAGCTTTGTAATCTCTTCATAGCATATCTTTAAAATTTGCACATGAGCAATACAAGATGAAATGTATTAGTAGCAAGTGCAGAGCTTAATCTATGTGGCACCACCATTTCACACTCGGACAGCAAGTGGCCACCATGAAACCCAAAAGTGCGGTGGGTGGGTTGTTATCCATCTGACAGACCTACTTAAAATGACATGATGGGTGGGCTACGGCAAACACTTTTGTCGTAGCCCAAAATATAGACTGCTGGCAATGAGTACGATGATATTTATCAGCGTAATTTCCTGTAACATTGAATGTTTTCTCTATGTGTGATGGTTTAAAATGAACTTTTAACACACAACAACTCAACCGCGCAGTGTGACTTGTTTAAAACGTTACTGAAGCGCTGTACTGCATAAAGGCTGTGCGTGTGTGAGCCGACAAAGCAAGTGTTTTCTCTTCTCGGTGACCGACTTTAATGGGGTTCAGTGATCGGTCAAGATTTTTAAATAAATTTTGCCATCCCTAGTCCATGTCTAGTCTTGTTGTTTCCTCCTCTGCTGCTGCTTTGTTTTGGCACTTTTTGTTAGTGACGTTACAATAGCAATTGGTGCGATATGATGATGTCATTGAAAGGTTCCTATAGGGCCACTTCTGTATGGAGACACACGCCTGAGAGGACCGGGCTGACTCATGACCTGGTCAAAAGTAGTTCCCCCCAAAAAGTACTGGAAGTTCCGATGTGGAAACACGCCTATTGAAGTTCATGCTCAAATTCATGCTAGCACTTCTAGTGTGAACATTCCTTCAGAGAGGATTGAGGTTGAGCCTGCCGTCCAAAACAAACTGTCTTCATTTTATTTTATTTTTAACAGTGATCAAGGTGAAGTGACAGTGAAAGTGTTAGTGTTGCCATGTGTCCCATTTTTTCCTGATTGTACCGGATGGTCATGGTCTGTCCCAGAAAAAAGTTAAAAAGTAAAAAAATCTGGGACACTGAATGTCCTGGATGTTTGTACATGATGAGCGAAATATGCATTTCAGTTTAATCAATAGGCCTACGAAATTACAGCGTGCCTACGTCCATGACAATACACCACATTGTTACTTTCAGGTATTCTTAGAGACACTGAAAAATGTGGTTATTTATTTTATTCCACATAACCAAACAAACAGAACTTATTTTTTTACTCTCCTTTTGTCTGTCCCCAGGTGTCCACAACCAAAAATGATAAAAAATAATAAAGACCTCTTCTGTTATGCAGTGAAGCGTTGAACCCCCAATGAACAGTATTTGTTTATTGGAGGTTGGGTATGCATGGGTGGGTGGATGTGTAAATACATGGAGTATGGTGGTTTCATCAGGCCAGTAGTGGGCTGGTCCAGAGGAAAAATGACATTTGTTCCCAGTCCAACCCTGCTTAGAGTCATGCTGAAAGGAGTCACATTTAGTATTTGTTATAATTCAGGATGATTTGATCATTTGCAGTCGGGAGGTAACATCCAATACCTGCAGACAAAAACAAAGGGTTATAATCCAGTCAAAGGCTGAATCCCATTTCACCCCTTAGCCCTACCCCTTCAAATGGCTTGAAAAGCAACCCCTATGAATTGGGACAGCCCTTCAACACTCACCTACATCATCAGTTACTCCACCAGCTTTAACCAAAAATGACAGCTTTAACCAGAAGTAACTGCTGTAGTTATTGCGTTTCCCAATATTTTTAGAAATATCTGCATTGAATCAGAGAAGTGTTGTGCATTGACCAATTACTTCACGTTTACGTAAATAACAATTTTTTTTTTCATGTGCATTTTATGGAGAAAATTACCATTACACATTGCGACAATGTCAAACTTTCTACAACAGTTATCATAAGTTAAAAACAGTTAATTACAGTGAAATACCACATTGCTGTACTTTTTTTTGTAGATGCCACCATTTTTAAAAGGATTCACATTGTATTCTGGGAAATTTCTCATACCCCTCCATTTGGAGTCTGCCTCTAGAAAATCTCAGTTTGAAGGAGTATAAAGCCCTTCCCCTCTGCCTTAACGTGAATTAACACACCCCTACCCCTACACATGGGTAAACAGAGGGGAAGGAGGAAGGAGTAGGGATGAAATAGGATTCAGCCAAAGTAAAATGAAGAGTGTCGATTTAAACATAGAACTCACCAACATCAGGTCTGATGATGCTGTTGTCTTCTTTTTTCACCAGTAGCTCCCAGTAGGTCTGGTTTTTCATACTTCCAGGTAGACCGTTGACACTCTCCAGGTAGGGGCCATAATTTGGGTCTTCTGTGTATGTGAACCTGTACACAGTACAAACAAAGAATTAAAACACAGCTTTGTTAATATTACAAACATTATGGCTGTCAAATTATTAGAATTT
Organism: Siphamia tubifer; assembly: GCA_020466265.1. Taxonomy (NCBI): domain Eukaryota; kingdom Metazoa; phylum Chordata; class Actinopteri; order Kurtiformes; family Apogonidae; genus Siphamia; species Siphamia tubifer. The sequence continues at coordinate 1,269,563 of CM035795.1, forward strand.
GTAATCACAATGACATGGTTGCTGTAGATTGAAATTCCCACAAAATGCAGAGAAAAAAATATACACAACATCCTAAAATCCCATAAAAGATGCACACACACACACACAAGCACTAAAAAATTCAAAACATATTGCAAAATTATGAGCAAGGTACGGAAGGTTGCCGGTTCCAATCCTAGGTGTGCCCTTAGGCAAGGCACTTTACGCTATACATGGCTATATGCCTCACGATGAGCGATGCAATAAATAGAGTCATACTGGCTCGGACGGCGCCCGAGAACATGGTCCTGATGGAGTGTTACTACGGGAGTAACCCCAGTGAGAGAGGGTACATGCAGAGGATGTGGGAGAAATGGTTGCTTTCGAAACCCTACATCCTCACTAACTAAGAAACAGCTCCTAGCTCAGTGTTCGAATATCCGCAATAAGAGGTTGCTATCACAGCTAGAGATTGATGAGGTACAGCGTTGTACCTCATCCACGGTACAAAGATGCTACGGCAAGGGGGAGCCAGGACGACAGGTCAGCTTGGGGGTGGTTTCACCACCACCCCCAAATATCGAGATTGGGTACCAAGCCCCAGAAAGACTGAACACAAGGGCAGCTGACCTGAGAAAGAGAATCATGAAATCCTGGGGGAACACAACTACCTGCTTGCCAAGGCTCAAGAACAAAGTACCAGACCAGTCTCTACTGGAAGACCTCTACACTGCACCTACCACTTCCATCACTGAGACGCAGCAGCAACAGTAATCCTAGAGATGCTTGGCTACAAGATGAACAGCCAGAGCAGCCAGAAGGTTGCCCCATGGAGGAGAAGGCTAGAGGCAAAGATCATGGCAGCACGGAGAGAAGTCAGTGTTCTAACAGAACTAAGCAGAGGTGTGAATCTGAGGCTCCTCCCACCGCCCAGGTGGGAGGAGCCTCTGGTAGAGGACCCGAGTCTGAAGGAGGCACCGCCCAGGTGGGAGGAGTGGTGGCTCTCCTGACAGTGTCTGCACGGCAGCCATGGACGACAGGATCTGCAGTGTCTCGCCTGTGCCGACCTGTGACCCCGGACCCCGGACCCCGGACCCCGGACCCCCGCCCCTGCCTGTCTGGACCAGCCCCCCCCTCCTTCATTTATAAATGGACGTTCATCTATAGTCTGTCCGTCCATGGGAGTGGATCTGTCCTTCAATGTGGTTCTCCTCAAGATTTCTTCTTTTTCCCACTGGGTTTGGAAGTTTTTTCTGCCGAGAAGGAGGGTCTAAGGACAGGGGGAGGGTCTAAGGACAGGGGGAGGGTCTAAGGACAGGGGGAAGGTCTAAGGACAGGGGGAGGGTCTAAGGACAGGGGATGCCTGGGACTTTTCATGTATTTCTGTAGTTGATTGTGTTTTTGTAAAACCCTGTGAGACGACTTTGTTGTGACTTAGGGCTTTATAAATAAAATTGAATTGAATTGAATTGAATGTGTGTGTATTTGAACCCGTATACATTCAAATGTGTCAAACAAACAAAGGACAAACATAAGTATAAAAAGTCTTATCAACAAGTTTACGCAACAAACCTTGGGGCGGTGCACTTACTGTTCAGAAATGCAATTCATTTCTGCTGGATGTCATTTTCTAACGTAAACAGACTTCGATTGCTAGCTTTTCATGAGCTATAATGTCCTGGGAATATAGTTTAAATACTTTGTCTGGAGGTGGAGTTATTATCTCCCACCTGAATTCAGTGCAGCCCTGGGACGATGATATGACGTGACTCAACGTAACTGTTATAGACTGTTTTTTTTTGTCATTGACTCTTTGCCGACCTCTTGTGGTCTATTCGCGGAAGACCTCCCCTGTGCCCTTGTTTCTTTGACCTTTTACTTTAACTGTGTGTCACCTGGTCCTGTGTGGAACAGGTGCATTCATTTTGCACTCCACCTATTTAAGGCAGGTTCATTCCCTGCTCCTTGTCAGATTGTCTGTCCATGGTCTGTGAGTACTTCTGAGTTTTGAATGTGTAGTAGATTGCCTAATCTTTGTTGTATTTATCGTAGTTTTGCCTGCCTCACTTGTTGTATTTTGCTACTTTGGTTTTTTCATCATTGCCCTTTTTGGCTGAAGTTGTTTGTGTTTTTTTGCCTGCTTATGACAGACTGTTTTTGGGTTTTGGGTTTTCTACTGCCTCTGTTTTTTGGTTTTGCCAGTTATCAATAAAGACTGGAAAAGGATCTGCAATTGGGTCTCCTCGTCAGTACCGTAACAGTAACATACAGCAAGATTTGTGCGTATTTCGTGGACTCCATCGCAATAGACGGGAAAGCTATGGACAATCCTCAGTTCAACAACCTATGTAATTTAGTTTTTAAATACAGGAGGATTCTGTATCTCAACGGACGTTTGGTAACCCTACACACAGAGCACTGTATCTATCCAACGTACACATACCAGCAGGACTTTATTAACCCTTTTTCAAGGCAATTGCTTTTGTTACAGCAGCAGAAAACATGCTCAGATAGCCCATCACACACACACACACACACACACACAAAGATCATTATTGTACATTGAAGAGTGGAAGGTGTAGATCTAATCTTACGTAAAATCATCTGTTGAATCCTGGAGCCTCCTCAGTCCACCAATGAGGATGCCTCTGGAAACCACATAGGTGGTGTAGGACTTAGTGGCAGAACCTGTTACACTATTCATCACCAGGACAGTAATGGGAGTTTCCCTTGGACCTGAGAACATGAGACAGTTAGTGAACAACTGACAAGACTCACACTCACTGTCCAGAGGCAAAAACACACATAGTCCATCACCAATGAAGGCAGCACAGAAAATACAAATGCTGACTGGAAAAAATAAGTAATGGTTTGCTTCCTGCACTGTAAAAAGGGACAATGTAGGGACCACATGTACAGACCTTTATAATGTAACATCAACCAGCTCAGTGTTTTGACATGTCAGTGCCTTTAAAGACTTTTACTAACTCGAGGAATTAGCCGATTAATTCATGCTAATGTTATTAAATGCTAATTTGTGGTTGTCATGTAAACATATCTGAAGCATATTTCCACTTAATATTTTGGCGTGACAATGTAGGGACCGCATGTACAGACCTTTAAAATGTCAGCCAGGTGGTTTATTCGACATGTCAGTGCCTATAAAGAGTTTTCCAGGGACTTTTACTGACCACAGAACTAGCCCATTCATTCATTCTAATGCTATCAGGGTGATGGTCAATCTGAAGCTCTGAAGGTGACAACAGTGAAATCTCATGGGATGATATTTCACGAGAGTTACGACGCTCCTGCCTAGAACAGCTGTCAATGGAAACACATTCAAAGTGCAAATATACTTTGTCAAAATTTTAGGAATGTTGTTATTGTTCTGAGAAAAACTGTCATGGAAACGCAGCTTCTTTCTCACCCTGTCTCTGTCTGTCTGTCTGCCTGTCTCTCTCTCTCTCTTCTCAGTTTTCAGTAAGTCTACACCAGGTCCCCAGTAAGGATGAGCATTATTTGGTGTGTGTGTGTGTGTGTTTACATAATGAGGGGCTCCATGTTTTTTGCCTAGGGCCCCAGAATGGCTAGGTCCACCCCTGCCCTACAGTACTTGAGTAAATGTTCTGCACTTATATAGTTCTTTTCCACCTTCATGGTTCAAAGCTCTTTACATTAGCCTCACATTCACCCATTCACACACACTCATACACCAGTAGGTTTCTAAGGTCAAAGGTCAGTCCTACTGGGAGACAAAGTCAGGGTTCACTGTCTTGCCCAAGGACACTTTGACGTGTGGACAGACAGAGCTGGGAAGCAAACCGCCAACCTCTCGGTCATTGGGCGACCCACTCTACCAACTGAACCACAGCCTCCTTAACCTTTAACCTTTAACCCTAACGACCCACTCTACCAACTGAACCACAGCCTCCTTAACCTTTAACCTTTAACCCTAACGACCCACTCTACCAACTGAACCACAGCCTCCTTAACCTTTAACCTTTAACCCTAACGACCCACTCTACCAACTGAACCACAGCCTCCTTAACCTTTAACCTTTAACCCTAACGACCCACTCTACCAACTGAACCACAGCCTCCTTAACCTTTAACCTTTAACCCTAACGACCCACTCTACCAACTGAACCACAGCCTCCTTAACCTTTAACCTTTAACCCTAACGACCCACTCAGCTCTATCACTATCTACCAAATACTAACCTGTTGTGTCGTGGCTTTTTCTTCCACATGATTGTCCTGTGCTGCCATGACTCACTGGAGCATTAGCATTAAAGGAAGAGGAAAAACAAGTTATTATTATAAACATGAGTGAGGAGAGTGATAAATAACAATAAGACTTACTCTGAATGGCAGTTTGAAAAAACAGCAGCAGAACTGCACAAAGCACAGCAGGCGTCTTCATTCTGAGAAGAAAAAGTTACAGAGAAGAAAAAGCAGGAAAAAAAACAAATGTTGTAAAAAAAAATGTCTAAGATCATTTGACAATAACCACATCAATCAAATCTAAATAAATATTATATAGAACAATCTTCAGAAACTAATTGAGCACAGAAAATAAACAGCAGCTTTTATGAAAAATATAAATATGTCGACAAAAATGACATGTCTAACTTTATTATTTTTAATTATAGTTATTGTTTTTGTCATGTTTAGGATGTGTTTTTTTAAAGTTAATGGTTTTAATCCTTTGATGCATAAATTATGAAAACCTTAGTCACTAGTCGGGCGGCACGGCGGTGCAGTGGTTAGCACGGCGGTGCAGTGGTTAGCACGGCGGTGCAGTGGTTAGCACGGCGGTGCAGTGGTTAGCACGGCGGTGCAGTGGTTAGCACGGCGGTGCAGTGGTTAGCACGGCGGTGCAGTGGTTAGCACGGCGGTGCAGTGGTTAGCACGGCGGTGCAGTGGTTAGCACGGCGGTGCAGTGGTTAGCACGGCGGTGCAGTGGTTAGCACGGCGGTGCAGTGGTTAGCACGGCGGTGCAGTGGTTAGCACGGCGGTGCAGTGGTTAGCACGGCGGTGCAGTGGTTAGCACGGCGGTGCAGTGGTTAGCACGGCGGTGCAGTGGTTAGCACGGCGGTGCAGTGGTTAGCACGGCGGTGCAGTGGTTAGCACGGCGGTGCAGTGGTTAGCACGGCGGTGCAGTGGTTAGCACTCGTGCCTCACAGCAAGAAGGACCCTGGTTCGAATCCCGTACCAGACCTTTCTGTGTGGAGTTTGCATGTCCTCCCCGTGTCCGCGTGGGTTTTTGCCGGGCACTCCGGTTTCCTCCCACCATCCAAACACATGCACTGATATGTTAATTGGTTAATCTAAAATTGTCCATAGGTGTGAATGTGAGAGTGATTGTTTGTCTATATATGTTCAGTCCTGAGATGAACTAGAGACTCATACAGGGTGACCTCTGACCCTGCCTTCGCCCATTGTAGCTGGATTAGGCCCCCAGTGACCCCCGTGACCCTAGTGAGGATAAAGCGGGTTCAGATAATGAATGAATGAATGAATAGTCACTAGTCACTTAGTGTTTTTATTTTTAGACTGAAAAATGTTTTTGGATTGAAATCTTTTACTGAGATTTTTTACGGAGTTACAAAAATGTCCACTCAGCAGGAACACGTGTGTTTAAACTTTGAAGCAAAGAAATGTGATGGAAAATGACAATATGTATTGTTTTGACTGTCATACCATATGAAAGTGTGTTTTAATTTACTATCTGGGCAGTGTTAATGTGTGACTGAAGAGAGCAGCTTCAGTAGCATCATCTTACTCAACACTTACACTCACATGTGACTGACTTTTTCAACTACATTGACATAAAAGTGAAACTACAAAGACAATCAGAGAACTTCAGAGTTTTTATTTTATCACTGAGTCGCTCGAGCCATAAATATAATTAATATTATATCATTTTTTTTCCAATACATGTATTTAAAACACAATATCAGAACACTGAAATCAAATGATGGTCACACACATGCACTAAATAGTCTAGTATATGTCTGCAAGACTGGAATATGTACTGATCTGAAGAAAATAAAGAAATAAATACATGAATAAAATAAGTGAATGAATAGAAAAATAAAATAAAAAATAAGAGCAAAATGCAGACAACTTAGAAAAAGGAAAGAAGAAAAAAGGGAAAAGAAGAAGAAAGAAGGGAGGAAAAAAGAAAACAATAAACAACAACAAAAACTCTGTTACCTACTTTCCTATTTGCTCATTTGTTTTTAGTTGTTTTTTTTTGTTTGTTTTTTTGTTTTTGTATATATGTCTATGTTTAGTACTTCAGTTATTGATTATTGGTATTGTTATTATTATTATTGTTATTATTTTATTATTATCATCATTTTTGTACTATGCACTATATTACTATAAGATGAATTTAGGTTATTGGGGAAGTGAAGAAGGGGTAGAATTAAATAAACTTATGCTTCATCCTACTGCTTTTCGGACATGTCATTGTTATTATTATTATTATTGTTGTATTGATTATTGTTGCACTTTGCACATGTTCGAAATAAATCATTCAAATCAAATCAAACATTTTAACGCAGTTTTTGTTTCAGAAGAGACTGTTAATTACTGTTAATTACAGTCTAATAACAACAAGCAATGAATTTCCAGGTGAACCAGCAGATCAGGTAAGAACAGACCAGTTACACTAATGATATGAACTAAAACAACATAAACAAAACAACAGCTGCAGTAAAACTGTCCACTGTTAGTGACCAGTATGCATCAAATGGCTAAAAAAATCCTAAATATAATGACACATTTTTCTGCTTAATTCCATAAACATGAATCATATTTAAATCCCAGCTCTAGCACTGGCCAAAAATATCAAAACAAAATACATTCCATCTTTTTCAGACTCCAGAAATAAAAAAGTCATTATTGTCAGCTTCACAGAAAATGCTTCACTAAATTCTAAAACTATTTTGAAAATGTGTGTCATCCCATAACACTAGAATGAAGACGTCTTTACAAAGTGGTCCTTTTTAGAATGCAGCAGTTTAAAGCACGTACCTTCACCTGTCAACAGCTCCTAGTCTTGTTTAAAGCTGCTGTTTCACACACATCTTTATGCTTCACTGGCATATTTCACATGAGGAAATATTACATCATCTTAGACTGAGCCAATTAAAAAGTAGGTGACCTTCTGTGTTTGGATAAATCAGGACACTTGAACATTCACAAATGACACGTTGACAAACAGGAGTTTCCATTGAACACATCCTCATTTTTGTGTTGCACGTCTAGTATCAGAACTGCTCCAAGTACTCACATGCTGTACTTAAGTAGAAGTACAGATACTTGTGTGAAAAAAAGTAATCTGGGAAAAGTAGAAGTACTGATTCAACTCCTTTACTGAAGTAAAAGTAAAAAAAAAAAAAAAAAGGACAACTTCTTAATTGTAATAAAGTAAAAAGTAAAACACTTTTCTTTTCCATGGATGAAATAATAGTTTACAAATAAAATAAAAGTTTAAAAAATATCCCAAAAATAAAGCCTTTAATAGTAAGTTTAACCCTAACACAGTTCTGTGGGAATGAACAGGAAATTTAGGAAAAATGGAGGAAAAAAGTCACAATTTGCACAAAACGTCATCATTACGACATAATAAAATATGTCATACTGTATGTGAGATAAAAAAAAACACATAAAAAGTCCAAATTTTAAGACACAGTCATAAACATTAAATAAGAAATGCATAATTGCGACAAAAAGAGTTGAAATTTTGAGCAAAATGTCACAATCAAGAGATAAGTCATATATAAATAATATATATTATTTAGATATTTTATATATAATATATATATTTTATTTATGTAATTTAAGTTTAAAAAAATCACAAATTTTCTTATTTTTCACTGTTTAGTTTGAAAAAGAATGTGAGAATGTGAGGAGTATAAAGTACAAATAAGTACAAATATTTGTATAAATGTAAAGAGTATAAAGTACATATATTTATATAAATGTAAAGAGTATAAAGTACATATATTTATATAAATGTAAAGAGTATAAAGTACATATATTTATATAAATGTAAAGAGTATAAAGTACATATATTTATATAAATGTAAAGAGTATAAAGTACATATATTTATATAAATGTAAAGAGTATAAAGTACAAATATTTATATAAATGTAAAGAGTATAAAGTACATATATTTATATAAATGTAAAGAGTATAAAGTACATATATTTATGCAAAAACATAGGGAGTAAATAGTAAAAAGTTGGCAGAAGAATAAATATTCCAGTAAAGTACACAGATACCTAAAAAGTCTACGTACGTAAAGTAATGAAGTACTTTTACTTAGCTACTTCCCACCTCTGCTTAGTACAATTTGCCTGGACGTACCCAGAATGCCCTTGTCCAGTCAATAACATTATTATGAATGTTGGTGTTCTTTATAGGATGAATGTTTAAATAAATATAATATATAATATTATATATAAAAATATACAGGACATGTTTAATGAAAGGGAAGGGGGTTATAATCTAAGGGGAGAACTACATTTTAAGAAACCTAAAGTCCGAACAAACATGAAAAGTATGTGCGTCTCGAGCTGTGGAGTGAATTTGTGGAACAGTCTGGGGACAGAAATAAAACAAAGTGCAAATATAAATCTGTTTAAAAAAAGGTACAAAACATTTCTTTTACACAAGTATATGGAAGAGGAAGTATGTCAATAGTGGATGATAAGGGTTACATTTATATAAACTGTAGAATAGTGTTGATTGATATATTGTAACTAACTTAGTATATGGGGAAGAGGGTAAAGATTTAGTTTATGGAGATAGTTTATATATTTATATTTATATTAATGATGATATGTATGTAGTATGTATTTATTTTGGTTATATAGATATTTATATAGAATATATTTTTGTAATTATATACTTATATGGATAATGACGTAGCATATATTTAATTTTGTAATTATATATTTATATAGATATTTATTAAGGTTACACATGGTATATACTTATATAGGTCTATGATGTACTGTGGTTAGGATGTATAACTGCAAACCAAAGAGCAGATAAAAGGGGTGGGAAATTAAAATAAGTATTGTACTTCTTCCCACTTCCTTTTTTTCGAACAATGTGCGGTGTTTTGTAATGTCTTGCTCTTTATTTTAATATTTTGTTTGTTTGTTTTTTTTCAGTTTTTTTTCTGTCTACTGTATGTACAGTAGTTACATACAATTTCTTTTATTTTTATACATGTTCGAAAAATAAAATTCATTCATAAATATAGTGTATATTCTGCTCATTCTAACCTAGTTTCACTTTGTTATGTATATATGTTTTCATTGCATAACAGCTTTATCATTTGGCCAACGTGGAAACATCCATTGTAGTCGTGGAATAAAAAAGCCTTTTGTTTTGCCGTCTATCAAGGTGATCTCTTCTCTTATGTCATGTCCTGCTCACATGAACGTATGAGAGCGCTGCACCCACTCCACTGCCTGTCAGGTGTTTGTGTGGGTGTTCATCCAAAAGTTCACTGGAAATAAACTGGATCTGGATTTGATGTTTTTATTTAAATTATTTTATCTCCTAATTTTGATTTATGTCACAATTTGGACTTTTTAAATCATAATTATGACCTTTTATAATCTCGTAATTACTTTTCTCCCATTTTCCTAAATTCCTAAACACAACAGTAACTACTGTGACCCAGTCTACAAACTAGCTCACTTCCAAAGATACTTTTGAAACTCTTCTGATTTTTCCTGGTTAAATAAGTCTTATTTCATTCATGGCAAAAAGTGCACTTTTACTTTTGTACTTTATTCAAATTCAGAAGTAGTACTTTTACTTCTGTAACTTTCACAAAAGTAGCTGTACTTCTACTTAAGTACAGGACATGAGTACTTTGACCACCTGTGTTAAATTTACAGTTGAATTTATGCATGGCATATTTTAAGTGTTCCTGTAAATACCTGTTTTGTCAGGTTTCCTACTCTAATGAAAACTAATTCTATGCATAAGCACATAGTGTAGGCTTTTTATTTATTACTAGAAAATTTAAGGCGCAAGGCTACATAGATATTGACTATCAACCTCAACTGAAATATTTTCTATTCCTCTTCAATAGGAGCTGGATTTCAAAATGTCTTGCCTTGCTCATCTTGGACTTGCACTCAAACCCCCCCCCCCCCCACACCACCTACTGTACCATTCACATTTATAACAAGTATTGTACAGCAGGTAATTGTGCGCTGAGCCCTGATTGGTCATGTCTGTCATGTTCCACTTTGACCTTGCAGTATTTTACTTTCGCATTGAGTTTCTCTTTGAAATGTAGTGAGCCACGGGTGCGCTGGTGCCACCCACATGGGCTGCCGGCTCACCCAAAAAAAGTCTCGTTACCTGCACCTAGCAACCTGACGGTACTCCTCGTCCAACAAGCGTACTTCACTTGCTTCAGGTCAAAATTGGATCAAATGGAAAACAGCTGTAATCCATTTTTTCTATTCTTCATTTAAACACAAAAATGAATGTGGCAGTTCAGCCCTGCCACTGAGCCACACACATCCTAATACCCACATTTCCCAAACACAGTAGCCAGGTAACAGGCCAGTATAGCTTGGTGGGTGCACACACTAGGCTACCTTTACAGCAATTGGTTTAGTTCCTGTGTTATCGTACTATATTTCAGTTTCCTGTTATTTCTCCCCTTAGTTGTAAAAGTAAATAAGGTCACACAACACAAAGTTAAGTCATCAGTGTTCTTTATTATTTATGTGTTGAGCTTGGTCAAAAGGTTGACACTATGCTGTTCATCTTACCTCAGGGCTCCCTGATGTCTGAGCAGTGGGAAAGGACCTGAATGAAGGATGGGGTGTCCTTTTATAGTGCCTGTCAGCAATTAGGGAGCATGGCTGGTCCAGCCCACTGGACCATACCACCTGTACCTGTTTGTATAAAAGTATGGTGAACGGTGTTATGTGAAAAAGCTTTAAGTATTTCTACTCATTAGTAGGTTATGTGAATGCTTTTTCAGCCAAACTGAAAAGGTATTGAACCTAGATTTAGCCTCTTTGGGGAAAGTTAGGCAGGTATGGTGTGATCCAGGAGGCGGGGCTTAGCCTTTATAAGGAACCCTGCCACTGCTCAGGGGTCAGTCAGTGAAGGGCTGCCTGGAGGACAGACCTATGGCCGCTCTGGCCAAAACCTGCAAATGTTGTTGCTGTAAATATTCTGCATTTCCTGTACATGGTGATTGGGAGCAACCAAAGGTGAATAAAAAAAACAACTATTTTTGTAAAACTTGGACTCTTTGAAACCTGCCATTATCCCAGTTTTTTTGAGTATTTTTTTGCGTATTTTTTGAGGAGTTCTAAAAGTACTTTGTAATTTTTTAATGCTCTGGTAATTAATCTGAGTGCCTTTTCTGCACACACTACCCACACCAAAGGAAAAGTGTGACAATTAACAATGAAATAAACGGATGTTTATTCCAAATGGAACCTGCTGCAGGGGCAGACCACCACCCGTTTGAACATCGACGCCATGTTCGAGGCTTCCAGAGCCCTGAGGTCATAGGTCATCAGGAACAGGTTTACTGTGTGTTCCAAAAATAAGAACGAAACAAAGTGAAGCATCATTCTGTTACTCTGCTCCTCAACTGTGGAACAAACTACCTGGATACCTGAGGTCTGACAACAACTGTTAACTAGTGTTAACTAGGGCTAACTAGTGTTAATACCTGAGGTCTGAGAACAACTGTTAACTAGGGTTAACTAGGGCTAACTAGTGTTAATACCTGAGGTCTGAGAACAACTGTTAACCAGTGTTAACTAGTGTTAACTAGTGTTATTACCTGAGGTCTGAGAACTACTGTTAACTAGTGTTAACTAGTGTTTACTAGTGTTATTACCTGAGGTCTGAGAACTACTGTTAACTAGTGTTAACTAGTGTTTACTAGTGTTATTACCTGAGGTCTGAGAACTACTGTTAACTAGTGTTAACTAGTGTTAACTAGTGTTATTACCTGAGGTCTGAGAACAACTGTTAACTAGGGTTAACTAGTGTTAACTAGTGTTAATACCTGAGGTCTGCTCAAACTGTCAGTTCATTTAAATCAGATGAAAACATTATTGTTCACTGGAGCTTTTACTTAGATTATTATTTGCTTTAAAATGTTTTTATGTTTTTATTTTAATTGTCTTTTAATGCATCTTTATCATTTTAATTTTCTTCTGTTTCTGTTTTTGTGTAAAGCACCTTGAGTTGTCCTGTATATGAAATGTTCTATACAAATTTGCCTTGCCTTACATTGCCAACCTGCACAGACAGGTGGATGGTCTGGCCAATGACAGGACGAAGCTGGAGGCTGACCTTCACAACATGCAGGGCCTGGTATGAAGATGAGGTCAACAAGCGTACAGAGTGTGAAAATCGTTATCCATTTTTTCGTTTTTGAAACAAATAATGAAGAAATGAGTTGGGTTTTTTTCGTTGTCTTATTTTTTGTTTAATTTTGAAAGATGAATGAACGAATGATACACGGATTCAGAAACACATCTACCATTGGTACAATATTGAAGAATGCATTAAAAGCAGCGACCCTTTCAAAAAAAGCAATCATCACTGAACGACGAAATGGAGAGACTCTTACTGCTTTGGATAAAGGAGAAAGAAATCCGCCATATTCACTGACCTGATGATGGACGGTGCAGGTGACGGTCTGGACTGGTCCGGGACTGGTCCTGGACTGTAAAGCATCGTGTGGGTGGTTTGAGAAATTTAAGAAAAGGACTGGGATCCACTCTGTCGTACGGCATCCAGTTCACACACATGAACATAAACATGAACATGCTGTGCTGTCATATTGAGTGAGTTCCAACATGACCCCATTACATGGTAAACAGTCAAGATAAATAAGTTTGTCCAAAGGGAGCAGTTGGGAGTGCAGGACAGGAAGCATCATGATATTACATGCAGCATTATCAATGGAAAGTAAGTACAAGTACAGTGTTCCTGGATGGACGGAAGCATGGACCAACAGCATTTCTATGTCCCCTGTGTGGGTGGACAAAAATGATGAATCCAGTTGGATGTTCAGGAAAATACTGGACCAGATCAGTACCAGACTGGGCCAGTAGATGTAGTACTGACTGTATAACATTTCACTTTCAATTATTGTATAATTATATCATAACAAGTAGCAGAGAGTTATGTTCGGGCGGCTGTGGTTCAGTTGGTAGAGTGGGTCGCCCAATCACTGAGAGGTTGACGGTTCACGTCCCGGCTCTGGCTGTCCACATGTCCAAGTGTCCTTGAGCAAGACACTGAACCCTGACTTAGGCCCCCAGTAGGACTGACCTTTGACCTTAGAAACCTACTGGTGTGTGAATGTAAAGCACTTTGAACCATGAAGGTGGAAAAGAACTATATAAGTGCGGAACATTTACCATTTATGTACGTTACCTGATGTCGTTTAATCAACATGCGCAGTAGAGCGCAGCAGTAACATGCTTTTGTTTTCACCCAGGTGTGGAGTTTGGTCAGGACTGGTATGCCATGTCAGTTTACAACCTACTGTTTACCTTCTACTTTACATTGTGTAGTTATTAGTCACTATAAAAAGGCTACAATCACAGACAGCAGGTTAACAGTGTCAGTGGATGTTATCGTGTGTGTTTAGAAGAACGTCGAGTTGTTTCCGCCGTACTTCCTGACAACCCTTCCAGAGGGGAGTGTAGCTAAGCAACCCAGGTAACCTAGCACAAAATCTGGACCCTGACTGCAGTGTATGTTCATGATTTTGTTTCTAACTGAGTTGTGTGAACCCCAACTAGCAACACAATCACAACAACAAGTTACTGATTTAAGTCCACAAAGTAGTAGTATTACCAGTTCCTTGTTAACCTCCACTTTTTACCTGGGGTCCATTTCAATGAGCAGATTTAATGACAGTATCAACCCTGAAATGAGGAAGTGAGTGTTTGGTTTCATAAAGGGAGTTAACTCAACCCACAGAGAGGTAACTCTGGTCTGTTTCAAAATGACAGGGAACTAAATCTCTGGGCCAGTTACCGTAGTAACCGGTGGCAGCCAGTCCGCTTGGGCACAGGGGCGCCGCCCCATGGCAGACGTGGAAAAAACAAACAAACAAAAAAAAACAGTAATTTGATCTCAAAACATTTAAATTAACAGGCTAACATCTTTGATATATTTATTAAAGAATTAATTTAACATAGTTCTGATATTTGTCATTTAATCCTTTGCAACAATATTGTTCATATTCACTAAACAAGTTACGCTTTTCTTACGTTATGTTGATACGTCAAACGCCCACCGTTCTGTCCATTAACTGAACATAGAGTCACTCTACCAGGAGTCTACACCTGACATAATGTGTGTGTGTGTGTGTGTGTGTGTGTGTGTGTGTGTATGTGTGTGTGTGTGTGTGTGTGTGTGTGTGTGTGTGCATGTGCATGTGCGTGTGTGTGTGTGTGTGCATGTGTATGTGTGTGTGTGTGTGTGTGTGTGTGTGTGTGTGTGTGTATGTGTGTGTGCGTGTGTGTGCGTGTATGTGTGTGCATGTGTATGTGTGTGTGTGTGTGTGTGTATGTGTGTATATGTGTGTGTGTGTGTGTGTGTGTTTGTCAGTCCACTTTATTCTTCTATATTAGTTCTTTATTTACAGATATTGATCCTCAGATGTTGTCAGATTGTTCATATCTTTTCTGTTTATTTCAATAGAATCCATGAAATTCACACAAATGTTGTGGTTGGTTCCGTTGGGTCACATGGTCATATTATCGTCCAGGTCTGCACCACATTCAGGTGGGGGATAATAAGTTCAACTCCAGCCTCATAGTTGAACAGATGTTGTTGTGTTTGGGGTTAAATCCAAAATAAATAAATAAATAGTGATGTGTACAAGTGTGTGTTTTATTTAGTATTAATAAATACCAACCATATTCTGGTCCAATAGTGATAGGAAACACAGTAACGCTGCACACTTTACTATTGTTGTTGTTTGGACTTTAGTGCATGTGCTTTGATAGTGAATGAAGTGTTAACGTCACAGACATGTGGAGAGGAGCTGCGTAAACAACATCATCTAATCTTTCTACTATCTGGATCTGTTTTTAACTTACATTTGTCACAGCCTCATAACCACGCCTTGATAAGATACATTTGATCGATTATTAATAATTACACTGAGACCACCCAAGACAAAAGTTCAGTGACTGACACTGATAGTAACAGACTCTGTAAATCTCACCTGGTTCACCCTCTGTGGCTCTGCCCACTTTCATACATACACAGGGTTTCATTCATTCAGTCAGTAGGACAGTTTTAGGGCGAATTTCATTTCCTCCCTTGACCCTCAATCTCAAAATGTGTGCTCCCTCGATGTGTAAGTGCTGTCCCAATTCTAAGAACGTTTAAGTTGAGGGACAAGTTTGAGGGCTGTATCACCCTCAATATTGAGATTCTCCGACACCACCATGGGGAGCAATGATTACCCAGAATGCAGTGTAGCTGCCCCTGTGGCTTCTTTTCTGGTTGGAAATAATCACGCATCGACTGATGCTTGGTGTGAGTGATTTTTTTTTTCTCTTGTACACCGTATCATACACCGTACACCGTGAAAAACTAAAATGAAATAAACAATACATATTTAACACTGTCAGATTCATCAACTAATAAGCATCCCAATATAACATTCTCAGAATAAACAGTACATAAAAGAATAAAGCTTCCCTTACCGTGTGCACCTTCCAACCAAACATCAGGAGCTACTAAGGTTCTACAGACACTGTCACCTCATCAATACTGTCAGTCCAAACTGAACCAGGTACGTTCTTCCGTTTATATATAGGTCACCTGGTCATCCAGGCACGGCATTACGTCATTAATTGACAATACATAAATAAAGAAATAATATAGCCTAGCTTAAACCAAAATATTGCATGAAAAAACAATTAATGGTCACAAAGGAACAAGAAAAACAAAACAAAACAAAAACCAAAAAACAATAAATAAATAAATA
Organism: Siphamia tubifer; assembly: GCA_020466265.1. Classification (NCBI taxonomy): domain Eukaryota; kingdom Metazoa; phylum Chordata; class Actinopteri; order Kurtiformes; family Apogonidae; genus Siphamia; species Siphamia tubifer. The sequence goes on from CM035795.1 coordinate 1,285,586, forward strand.
AATAGGCACACTTTTCAGGGCCTGCTACATGCAGGATTTTCTTTGTTAATGGAGAGATAAAAATGACAAAAATCATTGTATTATCTTAGTTTAGGTCCATTTTATGGATTATGTCCTCATTGTTGCACAACATGTATTTTTATTTATTTCACAATGTTTTGTCAATAGCGACTGGTGCGGACAAGCTAGCTATTGTTTACGTTAGCTAACATTACAAAAACTGTCATTTTTCCCAGTGTTAATGTAGTTGCTTTATCAGGATAACAGTCTATATAACATGTTTGTGTTGATAATGGTAGAAAAGGACCAGGCTAATGTCATCTCCTGTAGCCGCAGAGTTAGCTAACGATAGTTATAGTTGGCATTTACTTCTCATTGAGCCGTGGTATGAGGTGACAGCTGACAGCTGTCCGTGGATGTGGTATTTATACAGATTATTAGCAGATTATTAGCTACTAACTCCTTACTTGTAGCGTGTCCTAAATATTCCCTAAAAAGCTTCAACTGGTTCAAAATGCAGCAGCAAGATTATTAACAGGATCAAATAGAAGAGAACACATCACCCCTGTGCTCCAAACCCTGACCCCTGACCCCTAACCCTATCACCCCTGTGCTCCAAACCCTGACCCCTAACCCTATCACCCCTGTGCTCCAAACCCTTCACTGGCTACCAGTTGAGTCTAGAATTGAATTTAAAATCCTCCTCCTTACATATAAAACCATTAATGGTATGGGTTAGGGTTAGGGGTCAGAGGTCAGGGGTTAATGGTATGGGCCCCTCTTATCTTAAAGATGATCTGGTTCCGTACCAGCCCAATAGAACCCTTCGTTCTCAGAATGCAGGTTTATTGAAAGTTCCTAGGGTTTGTAAAAGTACAGTAGGAGCTAGAGCCTTTAGTTACCATGGTTACTGTCTGATGGAGCTAGAGCCTTTAGTTACCATGGTTACTGTCTGATGGAGCTAGAGCCTTTAGTTACCATGGTTACTGTCTTAGGGAATCAGCTTCCCTTTAATATTAAAGACGCCGACACAGTCTCTACATTTAAAATTAGGTTGAAAACATTCCTGTTTGAGAAAGACTATGGTCAGGTTAGTTAAAAATTATGTGACTCATATATCATGTATACATGATGTATGAGTCACAGTTCAGTCTAGGCTGCCCTAGGAGTTAGAATGCTGGGGGAAGTACAGACACTGAGTTCTTTCTTCTCTTTCTCTCTCTCACACCTGTTTCTGTCATTTTTATAACATATCTTTCATACCAAGTCTGTTCATGACTAGTCACCTGGTGTCCCGTCCCCCACCCCTGGGGGGAGTGGTGGCTCTCCTGACAGTGTCTGTGTGGGAGCCATGGACGACAGGACTCGCCTGTTCCGACCTGTGACCCCGGACCACCGCCCCTGCCTGTCTGGACCAGCCCCCCTTCCTGCATTTATACATGGACGTTCATCTATAGTCTGTCCGTCCATGGGAGTGGATCTGTCCTTCAATGTGGTTCTCCTCAACATTTCTTCTTTTTCCCACTGGGTTTGGAAGTTTTTTCTGCTGAGAAGGAGGGTCTAAGGACAGGGGGAGGGTCTAAGGACAGGGGGAGGGTCTAAGGACAGGGGATGCCTGGGACTTTTCATGTAATTCTCTAGTTGATTGTGCTTTTGTAAAGCCCTCTGAGACGACTTTGTTGTGATTTAGGGCTTTATAAATAAAATTGAATTGAATTGAATTGATAGCTCTAACTGAAGGAATAACTTACAGATAGTCCACAACTATTTCAAAAATGTGAACCTGATGGACCAGTGGATGATAGCTGTGTTTGTATTTAGTATGCAAGGTAGATGTCAAGCAAAATGTAACACTTATAATTGTTCAACCCCACCCCGTTTCCAAGGAACTGGGACAATCCCCAGTGACCCCAACGAGGACACAGAGGACTGTCTGTACAGATAGTGCCATTGTATGCTATTTATTATATTTAATTAATGATTTCTGAGAGAGGAATATTTAATTCATGATCCATTCAATCATTAACTCGTCATCATAAAGTTCATGTTGACTGTGAAACCTGCAAACACTCTTGTCCAACTCTTGGCGTCAGTAGTTAGTTGGGTGGTGTTATTTCTATGCAATAGAAGAAGACATATTGTGACGTCACTGCGTTTGAGCATGCCTACTACAGCCGAACATAAACAAAGACAGGGGGCTGTGCTACCGTCAACTCTACTCTCCTACAACCGTATATGCCAACAATACCGCCAAATTGGAGCTCGACTTTATCCCGAAGCCATGGAAAAGGCATTAATGATGCGAGTGAGTGTATTTACCGACCAAGGCGGCAGGAAATACATGGAAGATGTGACCGAAGTCATAGTAGAGCCGGAGCCGGGAGAAGGCGAGCCGAGGTCGGCCGAGCCAGAGCACAGTGGGGGGGAAAGCACGGAGAGTTCCCCGCGTGGAAACCGGACTGGTGATAGGGCAGTGGTACCACAGCTTCCAGAGGAGCCATCTGAACCGACACATGAGCGACCTGCATCAGTCCAAACGGCCTTACCAGAGGTTCACAACCCAAAGGCAGCACAGGCTACCAACGCCAGCGGTTCCCGCCGTTCGGTGGCTTTCTTCGCCGTGTTTGACGGTCACGGGGGTCGCGAGGCTGCGCAGTTCGCACGGGACTATTTATGGGAGTTTATGAAGAAGCAGCGGGGGTTCTGGTCGGAATGTGACCGGGAGGTGTGCTCAGCTATACGTAAAGGATTTGTAGCCTGTCACCATGCTATGTGGAAAAAGCTCCGTAAGTTTAACGACTCTTATCGTTACATGATGAACATGATGAGGTGTATTATCAACAGTCTGTTCACCCTAAACCCACTTTATTATCCTAATATGACTGTTAAACCCACTTTATTATCCTAACATGACTGTTAAACCCACTTTATTATCCTAACATGACTGTTAAACCCACTTTATTATCCTAATATGACTGTTAAACCCACTTTATTATCCTAATATGACTGTTAAACCCACTTTATTATCCTAATATGACTGTTAAACCCAGTTTGTTATCCTAACATGACTGTTAAACCCACTTTATTATCCTAACATGACTGTTAAACCCACTTTATTATCCTAATATGACTGTTAAACCCACTTTATTATCCTAATATGACTGTTAAACCCACTTTATTATCCTAACATGACTGTTAAACCCACTTTATTATCCTAATATGACTGTTAAACCCACTTTATTATCCTAACATGACTGTTAAACCCACTTTATTATCCTAACATGACTATTAAACCCACTTTATTATCCTAACATGACTGTTAAACCCACTTTATTATCCTAATATGACTGTTAAACCCAGTTTGTTATCCCAACATGACTGTTAAACCCACTTTATTATCCTAATATGACTGTTAAACCCAGTTTGTTATCCTAACATGACTGTTAAACCCAGTTTGTTATCGTAATATGACTGTTAAACCCAGTTTGTTATCCTAACTTGACTGTTAAACCCAGTTTGTTATCCTAATATGACTGTTAAACCCACTTTATTATCCTAATATGACTGTTAAACCCAGTTTGTTATCTAACATGACTGGTAAACCCAGTTTATTATCCTAACATGACTGTTAAACCCAGTTTATTATCCTAACATGACTGTTAAACCCAGTTTGTTATCCTAACATGACTGTTAAACCCACTTTATTATCCTAACATGACTGTTAAACCCAGTTTGTTATCCTAATATGACTGTTAAACCCACTTTATTATCCTAACATGACTGTTAAACCCACTTTATTATCCTAATATGACTGTTAAACCCACTTTATTATCCTAACATGACTGTTAAACCCAGTTTGTTATCCTAACATGACTGTTAAACCCAGTTTGTTATCCTAATATGACTGTTAAACCCAGTTTGTTATCCTAACATGACTGTTAAACCCAGTTTGTTATGCTAACATGACTATTAAACCCAGTTTGTTTTCCTAACTTGACTGTTAAACCCAGTTTGTTATCCTAACATGACTGTTAAACCCAGTTTGTTATCCTAACATGACTATTAAACCCAGTTTGTTTTCCTAACTTGACTGTTAAACCCAGTTTGTTATCCTAACATGACTGTTAAACCCAGTTTGTTATCCTAATATGACTATTAAACCCAGTTTGTTTTCCTAACATGACTGTTAAACCCAGTTTGTTATCCTAACATGACTGTTAAACCCATTTTGTTATCCTAACATGACTGTTAAACCCAGTTTGTTATCCTAATATGACTGTTAAACCCAGTTTGTTATCCTAATATGACTGTTAAACCCAGTTTGTTATCCTAACATGACTGTTAAACCCACTTTATTATCCTAACATGACAGTTAAACCCAGTTTGTTATCCTAACATGACTGTTAAACCCAGTTTATTATCCTAACATGACTGTTAAACCCAGTTTGTTATCCTAACTTGACTGTTAAACCCAGTTTATTATCCTAACATGACTATTAAACCCAGTTTGTTATCCTAACATGACTATTAAACCCAGTTTGTTATCCTAACATGACTATTAAACCCAGTTTGTTATCCTAACATGACTATTAAACCCAGTTTGTTTTCCTAACATGACTGTTAAACCCAGTTTGTTATCCTAACATGACTGTTAAACCCAGTTTATTATCCTAACATGACTGTTAAACCCAGTTTGTTATCATAATACGGTTGTTAAACTCAGTTTTCAGCTCAGCTAAATCGTATACATGTAAAATGATCACCAGTGGGTCTTTTTTTTTAGTCAAAGTGTACCATCTGGGTTGTGTGTTATGTGTAAAAGAAAACATCAGTGCTTTTCTGTTTCTTGTTTTTCTTAGGGTTAGCTGTGCGATGATGTTAGCTAAGCTAACAGTGACAACAGTAACCACTCAGCATTTAATCGTTTCCTGCGAGTGAGCGATTAATATAACTAACTAGGTGTTAGTTCAATGTAAAGTTTTTTAAACCTTTTGGATTTGCTGAGGTTCTGTGAGACGCCGTGCAGACACTGGCCGTGAGTTCAGCATTCTGTCCGGAGATGTGTGGACATGTTGACTCCAGCAGGAAGTCCAACACGGTGTCTGGAAGATGCATTTCATAAAGAGCTATTTAACTTTTAAAAATGGAATTATGCATGTTAAAGCATTTCCCTGTGGTCTGATTCAAACTGTAAATCAGTGCTACCAGGTCTCGCGAGAGAAACAACCGACCAGCTTTCTGGGAACAACCCCCCCCCCCCCCCCAATAAAAAAAATTAAATATGCCAACAATAGCTGAACTACCTCATTATGTAAATGATAGGTGGCATGATAACGTTGTAAACATATACATTTATTTTACAGTAAATAAACATAGTCAACATAGAAATGTTGCTTATTTTTTATGCTTTACATTTTATCAGTATATATCAAGTATTTTCCTGTATTTTAATTAGCATAATCCTTAAGATGCTCACAAAATCTCAGATCAAAATTCTTTGTGTTAAATTATATATAAATCTGCCGAAAAAGTGACTCTTTCAGAAAATCTCTCATTAACTGAACATAAACCCAGTGTGTCTATTCACTGTCATTCATCCACTCCATAGGTTTAAAAAGTATAAAACCCAACCAATATCTGAAAGCCTCATGGGTGAGAAAGGTGCTTTTTGTGCTTTTCTGTGCCTGCATAATGATTACATCTGCATGGTGTCCATGTATCGCACACTTTTGACCTGACGTCAGATCCAGTCTCTCAATATACACTCTTTTGAATAATTTTTCCCAGGCTTACCCCACTTTTCCCTGCTCATTAGTCCTTCGCCGTGGACCACGTCGGCACAAGGCCTATTCAGTTAGCTGCGATCACCAGGGCACGAAATATGCCAGGGACACGGCCGCCAGGGACGACTCACAAAACGGCTCTAGTTATAGTGATAGAAAAAACCCCTCTGGTACCGCATCGTGTGTGAAACACAAAGTTAATGAAAAAAAAAGGAGAAAAAAATCACTGCACGTCTTTGCGATATGAATATTGCTCACTGTGTTTTCCCAATAATGATCAATGTTTCCTCCTAGGATTTTTTTTTCTGCAGTGGGGGCAGGCACCCCGGGGAGCAAATGACACTTCACTGCAGATTTTATTTCTAGAAGTGATGTATTACACTTTTAACAACCAAACGGTGTAAAGATAACAAACAAAAAATAAATCAAACTAAATTCTTAATAATAATAATAATAATAATAATAATAATAATAATAATAATAATAATAATAATAATAATAATGTAAATAAATAGCTCAGTTGCAAAGTTTGCGGCCAGCCTGAAAGCACCTGATATTTCTAGGGTTTTTTGAAGAAAAGTTCTAAGGTTCTTTGGTCAAATTCTGCCAGGACTGGCCCATTGATACTGAGCAGCTTCCAGAACATTCCTATAGGGACAGAGTAACATTGAATGAATTTGATTTAAAAGAAATATTGTCATGTAGCTGTATTATGCAAAGTAATAATTGAAAACAGTTCAACACTCACCATTGTCTGTGAATGAAATGGGATGTTTTTTTTTACCCATTTTGGGTCCCAGTCTGACAGTCTGGGTTTTCTGTCTTACATAATTACATAAAATATTAATGTTAGATTCTTTACACTCACGTTTAATACAAGTGTGAAAGTAATTTATGATAATCTATAACTTAGTAAAAGGCCAATGATACTTGTCTAGGATCATCCTCATCAATGTTTTTCTCTTTTTTCAGAAATACTTCCATAAACTCAACTGGAGTTAGCATTAGCTCGTGTAGATATTAGCTTAATGCTATATTATAAATTAGCTTAGTTGGAACCACGCACAATTAAGTTAAGCTGTTATTTTACGTAACGTCAGCTGCCTATCAATATTTTGCAAATATCTATTTAACTTTTAAAAATAATGAGTTATCTCAAACTACCATAATAAGTCGAACTTTTCGCTGCCCGAATCGCATTCAATTAGTAGTGGCAGCCCACCGCTGGCAATTGAGTGTAGGGGAAACACTGGTGATATTTTTTTAATATATTGTGCAGCCCTTCTATACAGGTTAATTAGACCAAGCTCAGGACCATGGGGGACCGAGCTTTTCAGGCGGCGGCACCACGCCTGTGGAACGCTCTTCCGGCCCACCTCAGGGTACCACAGGCTGTGGAAACTTTTAAAAAGAATTTAAAAACCTTTTTATTTCAAAAGGCTTTTTAGTTTCTTTTAAAGACTTGAGCTTTTAAATATAGTTATGAGTTAAATGACTGTGGCTTTTAAATGTTTTTATCGCTTTTTACTGTCACTATTGCTGTTGTTATTGCTTCTGATTTGCTGAACCTGTAGCACTTTGAGATCTGCTTCAGATGTAAAGTGCACTACAAATAAAATGTATTATTATTATTATTATTATTATTATTATTAACTATTAGTTAGATATCGGAACATTATCCAGGGTTTGAAAGTTGTCAGTTATCTTTGTGAGATTAAGAAATATAATAATAATATTAATAATAATAATATAATAATATGTGGATAAATGTTCCTATTTCATATATTGACCAATATATTGTATATTGGCCACTATTTGATATTGGCTTCTTTACCGTCAAATATTGGTATCGGCCCCAAAAGTCCAATATCGGTGAGGCTGTATTAGAAACCATACATGCCTGTGGCTCAATATTCCACTTCTTGTTTTCTTATCTTTCAGCTGAATGGCCAAAGACACTTACAGGTCTTCCAAGCACTTCAGGAACCACAGCCAGTGTGGTGGTTATCAGAGGAAACCGTATGTATGTGGCTCACGTTGGGGATTCAGCAGTGGTTCTAGGAGTCCAGGATGACCCCTCTGTACCATTTGTTAGAGCTGTAGAAGTCACACAAGACCACAAACCAGAACTACCTAAGGAGAGGGAACGCATTGAAGGGTTAGGAGGAAGGTAAGATTGTCATAAAAGAACCTTTGTCTGTCTTAAATATAACATTCCCATGCCATGCAAAACCTACAATCTCACAGAAATGAAAAAATTAAATCTTCTAGTAATAAACAGTACAAGTGTTGGAGGATTTGGATAACTCATGAAATTATTAGGTTTTTTTTTAGCAATACATGTCTACATTTTTTGGAATTAGCCATTGTGACATTAAAATAAGGCAATGGGTCATTCCATGTTGGGCACAAAAATGTTGCAAACAGCACAGAGTGGCAGGAAGTTGTGATTGTGGTCACAGACTTCCTTGTTTGCAGTGTTTTAAGTCATTGGTTACTTCTATTAGCACCACGGAGTGAACGGTTTACTCTGTGTTCAATATTTCTAGACTGGTTTGGTTCTGATACACACAAGTTTTTTGAGTTACTACTGAAGTGCTTTTGTTGTGAACTGTTGCCTGTTTTAGCAACTCGTGCTGGCGTGATGTGGACTCGAGTGGATCTGATGGATTTCTCTACTGTATGTTTGCATATCTATACTGTACTTTTGCAGTTTTGCCATTTTATTCTGCACAGTTCTGTGCAGGTGTGTGTCCGTGCAGTCGCATACCCATACCTTCCAGTGTTGCGCAGTCAGTGGTCTTTATGAATATCAAATGACCTTACTCACATACCTGCATTTATTTCTGTGTTAAAATTCAATGTCATTGCTTGTAAGTTAATATGTTGAGAAAATATTTTTTTTCCCTGCTTCAACATTCAAAAGTTATCAATGTGCAGCATCTAAACTAGGGGTCGGCAACCTGTTCGACCCAAAGAGCCATTTGAACCTGGTTTCCATGGAAAAGAAAACAGTGGGACCTGCAAATACTTTGTGACATCTAAAAAGAAAAAGAAAAAGACAACCCGCATTTATTAAAATGAAAGGGAAAAAAATATTTTACTTTAAAAATCTCAGCAAATGTGTCCCAAACCTTGGCTTCCAGTCTCCCAACTTTATTCTTTTTTGCCCCTTCCATACCGTAGGGTACTTCCGATTTAACACAACATAAACAGAAGTCATTACAATATCAGGCTCTACCTGTAGATAAGTGATATTAATGATAATATACCTGTAGATAAGTGATATTAATGATAATATACCTGTAGATAAGTGATATTAATGATAATATACCTGTAGATAAATGATATTAATGATAATATACCTGTAAATAAGTGATATTAATGATAATATACCTGTAGATAAGTGATATTAATGATAATATACCTGTAGATAAGTGATATTAATGATAATATACCTGTAGATAAGTGATATTAATGATAATATACCTGTAGATAAATGATATTAGTGATAATATACCTGTAGATAAGTGATATTAATGATAATATACCTGTAGATAAGTGATATTAATGATAATATACCTGTAGATAAATGATATTAGTGATAATATACCTGTAGATAAGTGATATTAATGATAATATACCTGTAGATAACTGATATTAGTGATAATATACCTGTAGATAACTGATACTAATGATAATATACCTGTAGATAAGTGATATTAATGATAATATACCTGTAGATAACTGATATTAATGATAATATACCTGTAGATAAGTGATATTAATGATAATATACCTGTAGATAAGTGATATTAATGATAATATACCTGTAGATAAGTGATATTAATGATAATATACCTGTAGATAAGTGATACTAATGATAATATACCTGTAGATAACTGATATTAATGATAATATAACTGTAGATAACTGATATTAATGATAATATACCTGTAGATAACTGATATTAATGATAATATACCTGTAGATAAGTGATATTAATGATAATATACCTGTAGATAAGTGATATTAATGATAAGAAACCTGTAGATAAGTGATATTAATGATAATATACCTGTAGTTAACTGATATTAGTGATAATATACCTGTAGATAACTGATATTAATGATAATATACCTGTAGATAACTGATATTAATGATAATATACCTGTAGATAACTGATATTAATGATAATATACCTGTAGATAAGTGATATTAATGATAATATACCTGTAGATAACTGATATTAATGATAATATACCTGTAGATAACTGATATTAATGATAATATACCTGTAGATAAATGATATTAATGATAATATACCTGTAGATAACTGATATTAGTGATAATATACCTGTAGATAACTGATATTAATGATAATATACCTGTAGATAACTGATATTAATGATAATATACCTGTAGATAACTGATATTAATGATAATATACCTGTAGATAACTGATATTAATGATAATATACCTGTAGATAAATGATATTAATGATAATATACCTGTAGATAACTGATATTAGTGATAATATACCTGTAGATAAGTGATATTAGTGAAATGTAAAACTGATAATCTGGGGATACTAATGTAACAGGTTTGTAAAACTGCTCATTTTAAAATACAAAACTTTCTTTCCCTCACAAACACAAAATACAAGATAAAAATGTCATAAAGTTGAATTATTCCTCCAAATGTGAGAATACACTGAGCATAACGCTGAGGTTAGACATAAAATACCGTTTTTTACTCTTTTTGAGGATAATCAGCTGATCAACATGATCATGACTAAGAACACTAATGTCACTGGAACTATATCCACTGATTTGATTAAAAAAAAAGTCTGTCTGATGCTACAGCTGGTGTCTGGTTTACAGATGTATTTTTTTTTAAAGATATGACAGGGAGGTGGGAGGTCTGACTGTCTCTTCCACCACTGGAGTGGGTTAGGGGTCAGGGGTCAGGGGTGAAGGAGGGGTGATTAATATTCTGACCTGGAGTCATGTGAGACACAAGTACCACTGTGACAGGATCCCACAATCCACTTTACAAACCTGTACCCGCATACATTTTACCTGTAAAGGGACATTTTCTCTACCCAGGAGCTCACTGTTAAGCTTTATTTTCTGTTAAAGGACACACTGTACATGTTCACACTTAAGGGAACACATACAGTGTGTGTTCGTGTGTCCTGTGTTTTGGAAATTTGTGAGCGGATATAAAGCTCCCTTAAAAATTAAATGATTCAGTTGTGTGGATCAACCACCAATCCACGGTTTCATCCATGAATATGCTTTTATTTTGTCACTTCCGTCTCTGCTACCTGCCCGCATTAACTGTCATTTTACCTCTGCCCGTACCTCCAAAAACAGCGGTTAGAAGGTAGTTTTAACATGTATACATTTCTTTAAAATAACTTGAAAGGCAGTGTAGCAGCCTTAATCGCAGTGTAACAGAAGACGGCTAGTAGTAGCAGCTAGCAGACCATGGTAGTAAACAGAAGAAAGTAGCAGCTAGTAGGCTATGAAGGCTTCAGGCTAACAGAAGAAGGAAGACTTGCACACAAGAGCTAAATAATACTGTAACAATAAATAAAATTGTATTGACAAAAAATATATTTTCGGTGCAATTTCTTTCTACAGAGGTCTGGTATTATGATCTGTCTTTGATAAGTTATTGTTATGCTTAGCGAGCAGTAGCAGCTGGCAGACTATTGTCATAGCCAGAAGAAGGAAGATTTACACAACAGAGCTAAATAATGCCAGAACACTAAACCAGTTTACCCGCTGAAAACTTGTCTAGTCACAATCTGCATCACGAGGTGAATGAGATTGTTGTTCTACAGCCAAAAACCACAGAAGAGGAGTGGATGCAAAGGCTCATGCCCTTTCAGGCCACCACATATATTCTGAAAGAGTTTGGCAGTTTTTACTCATTGATGCTGAAAAACACTGAAGGCTTGCAATTTTATGCTCTTTCTACACTTGTATCTGTTCACAGTGTGATTAAGAAGTCTGGAGTGAACCGGGTTGTGTGGAAGAGGCCAAGACTGAGTCATAATGGACCAGTCCGCCGGAGCACAGTCATTGACCAGATACCGTTCCTGGCAGTCGCACGAGCTCTAGGTAAATAAAAAACAAAAGTTGTCCTCACAGTAAAATGCTGTGATACAACATACTGTATGTGTTCCTTTGTTTCACTGATTGTTTTTCTTTTGTAGTGAAGGTAACGTTGATCAGCTACACTGTTCATTTGCCAGTGATGTGGCTGTTAGTCCTTTGCAATTTGATGAGATTTAAATAAATTCAACAAAGGTTATACACTTTTATTCCCTTTGTAAAATATCTAATATATATATATATATATATATATATATACGCACACACACACACACACACACACATACATTTAATTTAAAGTTGTCATTCTGCTGAAAACCACTTTTCCAATGCTCCTTTCGGAATCTGATGGGTCACCCCGACTTACCAACACACGCTGCTTTTGACAGTGGATTGTCACCTCCACTGGCTGCATACTGCATTCACAGAAAACAAGAAGAGGAACAATGGACTCAGAAAAAGGCGGTCCATCTGACGTCAGACGGACTTTAGCGTCACCCACGTGGGGTTAAGACCGTCCTCGGTAGCAAATCTGAAGTAGCATTAGCATCTATAAGAGAAGACAGAGCCACAGTAGCTTCTGCATAAACTGGAAAAAAATGGCAGATCAAACTGGTTCATGTGCTCTCTGTGGAAATAAAGCCTCTTTTTTTCCCTGCACGTTTTCAGAACAAGCAACGGCATGAAACCTACATGGATGCTAGTTTGGTAAAGGTAAATACATAAACAGTGAGAGGGTAGGGGGGAGTGTTCCATGACGCATTCTGAGCCAATCAGAGACGCCTTGTGACCATGTAGTGGACATGTATGAGGAAGTACCGGTAAACTCTGTTGTTCGACATCAGGTCATTTTTCTACCGTGCAAAACAGCTGAAAACAAAACAATCCACAATTTTTTTTTAATCGAACCAACACACAATGAATTCAATAATAATGGAGAACACAGTAATATTAATGAAATAACCATAGAATGACAGCTTTAATAATAAATTAGATTTCTATAATGCTTTTCAAGGGACCCAAAGAGCATTACATTATTGATCCATTTTTCATTCACTCTCACATTCTCCCTCTCCAGACTGTTAGAAGGATGGCAGCTATTTCATGCCTTTGGTCCCTTCTTCACACGCAATCATACACCAGTTTATGTGACACTGGAGGCAAGGAGGGTGAAGTGTCTTGCCCAAAGACACAAGGGACTGACTAGGACAGAGCTAGAATTGAACCGCCAACCCTTTGGTTGTGTGTGTGTAAAGCAGTACAAAAAAGGAATACCCTTGATAAAATAAATATCTATCTAAAACGGCACAATGTACAGGGTGTAAAAAAAAAACCAAACCTTTTGTTAAAATAAAATAAAAGATTTAGACTAGGTCCTGATTATAAGTCCCCATTAAAGTGGTTAAATTCAGACTACATTATCAGACCAGATACTTGAAAATAATTTCAGATTTGGGAAAGTAATGTCCTCTTTTTTTGTAGTTTTCCAAAGGAGAAATCCTTAGAATCTGTAAAATGCTGGACTTTGGGTTTAGTTTGGGTGTAGTTATTAAAATGACTAATCTGAGCTCCTTCTGAACAATCAACCAATTTGTTCCTCTGTACAGTGGTTGGGTTTTAGTTGATGTAAAACTTTTCTAATTTGGTATAAAGCATGAGTGTCAAACATGTGGCCTAGGGGCCAAATGCAGCCCGATGATGGTTCCAATGCGGCCCGTGGGATGAAGAGCATAATAACCTATTAAATGACTCCGTATTTTCTTCTCAGTTTTTTCGTTGCCTATAAATGATGAGAACTTTACTTTATGCCATTGTTTTACTGCAAAAAGTAATATTAAAAATAAATATTTACATTTACAAACTATCCTGTAACTAGGGTTGGGACCCGAAACCAGTTCTGAACACATTACCTGTCTACCGGAGCCAATGGCTCCTTTCTGTGTGTAAAACTCTTATTGTGTTAGACCTAGTTTTGTGTGTTGATAGAGATGAAGGACAAAAAAAACACTGCAATGTGCATTTTCTGCCTTTGGGTCAGATCAAGAAAAAGTGAATGTTAACATGAAAAAGTATATTGTACTAATCTTTTATCAAGTGGGCTAACTTTTTAGCTGCAGGTCTTGATTTTATGGAACTCTTATCCTTTTAAAAATTACACTTACACTATACAGGAGACGTTCCAAACCTTTGGCTAAACTGTGTTAAATTGACAAAAAGACTGTCTATTACTTTGAGGAATTAAAATTCTGAATGAAGAAGGTTGTGAATTCATACACTGGTCACATTTAAAAAGACTATCTGTGATCTGTAATTTACATATATCAGAATGGACCACCACAAATTTTAAATAATATTATTTACAATTGTAAATTGTAAATAATAAATATGGTGTTAGTGTTAAATACATTAAATTGTATTATGATTATATCTGGCTTGTTGTTTTAAAAAAAATTGTCAGTGTTTTGGACTTGGGCCCAATGGTAACGAGTCATCCATCTATGGCAACCTGTCCTTGTTTTACCACATTCTCATGGTAATAAAACAGAGTTTTCAAAATAAAAGTCTAAAAATTATTTTGAACATAGTTGAGGCTGAAGGAGGGATGCAACGAGGGTAGATGGACATAACGCAGAGAGCTCCTGACAACACCCAGTTAAAATTATCCTTTATCTGTCTTATTTTCCAAAACTCTGAGCTAAAAGCCTATCTGAACTAAGTGCATGGATACCAGATCCAAGGTAAAATGAAATAAGCACTCAGATACAGCACTCACAATGAACACGAGATATACTATTGCTAGCTCTAGCCACCTGCATGTTAACTCACAACACGATGAGCAAGGCGAAGGAAAAGGAAAGCCAGATGAGATATCGGCTCATATTCTAAGAGAGATACGGGAAGGAAACCAAAGACTTGCTGCCCAACTTGATTCCAAACTGACGGAGGTCAACACTGCCATCACAAACCTGGATAAAACAATAAATGGCCTCGCCACATGGGTTACAGAGGCAGAAAACTGCATCAGCGAGGCAGAGGATACGTTAATGGGTCTAGAAAAAACGGTGCTTCAACTACGCAAGCAGAATGAATACCTGCCAAAAATCACAGTAGGCATAACAACATTCGAGTCATCAATCTACCGTAGGGCTGTGAAGGCACAAATCTGATTAAGTTTTTTTACTGACTGGCTCCCCCTTACTCTGTACTCTGACAGCTTCTCTGACCCCATCATCATTGAGTGGGCACACAGGGCACTCTTCCCCAGACCACCTCCCGGTAAGAAATCAAGACCAGTAATAATCAGATTTCTGATTTCTAGTGAATCTCAATGGTGATGTATCCCTTGGAACATCCTCTATTGAGACAGTCCAGACTCTTGAGCAGTTAGGCAATGACCAGTATGAAAACTACAGACATGATGTAGTGGAGAACCATACACGCCAACTACAAGATCCAATCAAGAGGAACAAGATCACAATATTCAAACAAACTAAAAAGAGGACAACAACCCAGAAGAAACTGACAGTACATAAATGGTCTGCACTTATATAACCCTTTTCCACCTTCATGGTACTCAAAGCACTTTACATTAGCTTCACATTCACCCCATTCACACACACTCATTCACCAGTAGGTTTCTAAGGTCAGTCCTACTGAGGGCCTAAGTCAGGGTTCAATGTCTTGCCCAAGGACACTTCGACATGTGGACAGCCAGAGCTGGGACACGAACTGCCAACCTCTCGGTCATTGGGAAACCCATTCTACCAACTGAGCCACAGTCGCCCTAAGCAGCCCTGAGCCACTCGTAAAGACGAGTCCACACTATTTGGACAGCTGTTTGTCAGTTTACATTCACACCAAGGGGATCTAACCATGTTCTTCGAACATGAATCCTCCCTACTCCCACCAGCTTTGAAGATGACTACTAATAAAGCATACCTGCTTCACTGTGTGCTGGAATACTCTGTAGGAGAAGATGTTACAGATGGATGTTCCTGAGAACTACGACGCTGTGATAATCGATGGTGGAGGATTCAACCATTCCTTGTCACCAAAACCAAGTTGCTCATCCTTTGACGACTATTCCTCGGTGGTATTTGCTCCTTGTATACATCATGAACTCAGGTCTTATCAATGTTTGAATGTTATCTGGGATAGATATTTTCCAATGAACATTAAAGGAACAACTAGAGACAAGAGGTCCGCTGACAAAGATAGAGGGACACGAAAACGTGTTGCAGGCTCTGCGAAGGTTTCCCATGGCCAAAAGAAATGGAGTGCATTCCTGACGGACTCAAAAAACAAACAACTAGTTGATTTTGTCTCAAATGAAGTCATTGGACCTGGCTTGTATCCAGACACAAAGGACATCTACATAACCTCAAATGAAAGTATTCTACATACCGGACCAGGAGAAGAAATGGTAACCCAGTCAAATCCATAACCCTAACCCTAAGCCGAAGAGGAAGGCAACAAGCTTGTACCAGTTTGGACAACTGTGAGAGGTATTCAATCTGAAGGTTAAGTGTTCCTGTATGAAGTCCTGTACAAAACCTCCATGCAAGTGTAAGAAGGAAGGTCTAGCTTGCACAGGACTCTGCACGTGTAAATGCGAAGTACCGGGACATTAGATCAGGTCTGTAAAGTGTATCATAACTCTACACGCAAGTCTGCTTGAACAGGAAACAGAATTCTAACTTTATTGGGGCACTGAATCATAACAAGTTCATCAAAAAACTTGTACTTTAGGCATAGTTAAGCTGTAGTTTACCAAAATACCACCTGTGCGGCTCTTGGAGAATGTAGTTTTACATGTAAATTAGACTGTAAAAATTAATTTATTGTTTTGTTACATAATTATTGATATTATTAATGAGGAAGGTTTTTTTAAGTAACTGCATTTAGGTCTTTTCAAACAACAGTGTCAAATTTTTGTTGTATGTTAACTAATGAAAAGCACATTTTGTTATTATGGTGACAAACTTGGGCGGGGGCTAGGGAAAAGGAACCACCACCCCTCAGAGCGCACAGCGTGAGCGGCGAACCCTCCGGGACTTTACACGGTCGCTGGACCAGCCAGCTTTGAGTTCTGGGGCCAGTGCTTCGCTGCCGGAGCTGTTACTGCACCCACTGCCGTGTCTGAAGAGGATTGGAAAAACACTGTGCTTCCGGCGGAACCGCTTGAGCTCAGGCCGCCGTGGCCGGGACTGCTACCCGCTGCTGGGTTTGGATGTGCCCCATACCGCCTTGGCACTCGAAGATCCATGTTGTAGAACCACTAGGTGAGACAGCATGACTCGACCTCGCACCCTCTCCTGGGGGCACCCGGAGCCCTCCCCTCCTGGATACCTTACATGTACCAGCCCACAATGCCGAAGAAACCGCCCAGCGGACTGAAAAACTGACGGTGGAGGCCCTCCTGAGGTGGGAATTCAAAAATCCACAAAAGGGATCAGATGTCCCTTCGCCCTGGCCCGGGTAACTTACCCTCCGAACCTGGCTTCTCTTACCCTGGAGCACCACCACTAAAAACTGTCATTTCTCGGTGCAGGCTTACAGGGTGAGGAGCTAGCTAAACCACCTCACACTCCCCCCACTTTTAGCTCCGGGTCGCCTCCGTCTCCCCTTGAGTCTTGAGATAGTGCCCAACTGAAAGTCTGCCTTGCTCATCTCCATATGGAAGCTGAGGAGAGGGAGAGGTAGCAAGCTCGCCAGGAATGGGCTCAACAGGAGGAGCGAGCTTGACAGGAATGAGCTCAACAGGCCCAGGCAGAACTAGACCACCCCCTGCAAGTCAAAAAGCTGAAGCTTGAAGCAGAAATAAGCTGCAGCAGCTTGAGCTTGAGGCACAGCAGTACCCTGCTGGTCCTGGTGGCTCACCTGCACTAACCCTAGATGTGAGTTGTTGATGTGACGTGTGTTGTTCTGGTACCTGCATTTAAAGAAGATGAGGTTGATGCATTTTTTTCAAGCATTTGAGTGAGTAGCGACAGCTTTAAAGTGGTCCACTGAAATCTGGCCCATATTAATCCAATGACCCAGACCTATTTGGAGTTTGCTAGGGATGAGGGAATTCTGTTTGATTGGTGGTGTGCTGCGTGTGGTGTGAGTTTTGCTACTCTTCGTGAACTAATCCTGGTGGAGGAGTTCAAGAAGAGTTTGCCTGAGCATATGTTTATTTCAATGAATAGAATGTTTCCTCATTGTCCGCTGCTTCTATAGACAAGTTTACGACCCATTTCCGCTTTACTTCCTGATTATGCTGTTCGCTTCCTTTCTGACAGCATCCCGTTGACTTTACATGTTAACACAGAGTGATTTAGTGCGAAAGATTATGGACAACAACGAGCGGAAAAGTGGTTTGGGAACTACGTGTGCCATTGTTAGCTCAAGGAAACAGCTAAACGAGTGGTTAGATAGAGTGTTTTAACCACAAGCCTGCCACAAAGAGACTGCGGTCAAGTGAGCCATCATTCGCGGTTAAGGCAGCCGCCACTCAAATGTCACCTGTGCATATTCATGACCTCCGGTGTGTTCATTTTTCCACGAGCCTCTGAATCACGGGCATTGAATTTAAAGTATCCACCCCGCAATGTTTTTGTGTGTTCCCATCACTTTGTGGACAAAAGACCCAACTAATGATAACCCGTTTCTAGAGTTATTTTTGGGACACACTGGCTTTACAGCCAAAGAGGCTACGACTCACCCAGCGGACTACTATCTCCCCAAAGTGACTTAAACTTCAATCTGATGGTAAGTTCATCAACTTTAGCTATGAAATGAAAGCTTTAGCTATGAAACTGTAAATACTGTTATTTCTGAAGTTGTCATACACTAACGTTGCCACTGGTTTTTTGCTAAACCAGCTGATTAGCATATAAGCTAATGTTCATAGACAGTAGAGATGTATGTGTACATTGGATTGACAGATCGCCTACAGTGCTCTGTGTGTAGGGTTGTGAAACCTCCCTTGAAATACGGAATTGTCCCAAATTAAAAACAAACTTACATCCGGTATTGAGCTGAACTTTAAACAAGTCAAAATTCTTATTTTGCCATTGATGATTCTATAAAAAAAACAGAGGTCTGTGAATCGGATGGGATTTGCCATAGTGTCTCCTATTTTCCCCTCACGGAGTTGGCAGCTCTATCTGTGTGTGCCTGTGCGTGTGTGCGTGTGTGTGTGTGTGTGTGTGTGAGAGAGTACAATTTATTATTATATATTAGTGCTTTATATGCAGATACTGATAAGCCTCGGAGGCTGTCAGATTGTCCATAGCTTTCCTGTCTATTGCAATGGAATCCATGAAATACGCACCACGTTGTCATATTATCCTCTCAGGTCTGCACCACATTCGGATGGGGGATAATAACTCCAACTCCAGACAAAGTACTAAAACTATGTTCTGTTGGACATTATAGCTCACAAAAATCTAGCAATCGAAGTCTGTTCACATCTTCCGGTGGAAGTAGCTTGCATATCTGGATGGTAATGGCGCCGCCCAGGGTTTGTGGCGTAAACTTGTCTACTCACAGATGAATATACCCTGAGTCACAAGGTTATGGTTCCTGTTCCTGATTCTGTCCCGGATCAGACTAGTACTTATGTAGCCGTGCGTAATTCCAACAGAGCGCCCACTGTGCGTGCCGTTGAAAGAGTGTGCTTCTATTGTTTAAAGCCCGGTCATTTAATTGCAGAATGTTCAGATTTTAAACGTCGCCAAAAGCAACAGAACCCATCGGCACCGACAGCACAAGCAGCATGACCTAATGGAATAGGATTGATGAATACTGGCTCCGGTGAAACGCTCTCTCTCTCTGAGGGGGTGTGGACTCATGCTTTAAAGGTGTCATTCCACTGAAAACTACTTTTCCATGCTCCTTTTGGAATCTAATGGGTCACCCGACTTACCAACACATGCTGCCTTGGAAAGTCAGTTGTCACCTCCACTGGCGCATACTGCATTCACAGAAAACAATAGGAACGAGGGATGCGGAAAAAGCCAGTCCATCTGATGACAGAAGGACTTTAGCATCACCCACGTGTGGTTAAGCCCATCCCCGGCAGCGAATCTGAAGTAGCATTAGCATCTACAAGAGGAGATAGCACCGCAGTAGCTGCTGCACTAACTGGAAAAAATGGCGGATCAAACTGGTTCATGTGCTCTCTGTGGAAATAAATCTTTGTTTTTTTCCCTACATGTTTTCACATCCAGCAACAGCACGAAACCTAGCTGGATGGTGCTTGGGTAAAGCTTAATACAACGAGAGAGGGGAGGGGAGAGTGTTCCTTCACGCTTTCTGACCTAATCAGAGACACCTCGTGACCACGTATGAGGAAGTACCATAAACTCTGATGTTCAACCTCAAGTCATTTTTCTACCATGCAAAAACGGCTTGAAACAAAGCAATTCGGAAGTTGTTTTTTACATAGATTGAGAGATCTATGATGAGATCTGATATACATCAGATTGGGAAGAAAGTGAGAGGGTGAAACAGGCACGAGCAGAACTCACCCGACCAGGCCTTGGCGGTTGGGACCGCACTGGGTTGGATGGGCAGGAGGGACAAGTGTTTACAAGATGGTCCCTGCCCCCGCAGTAAAACCACAACCGCCCCACCAAATGACACCGTTTCTCCACGCGGTTCAAACAGGTCCTCCCCAACTCCATTGGTTCCTCCCAGAAACCGGAAAAGGCTGGTGGGCACCCACCTCCGGACTACGGGTGACGCAGTGAGGTCCTCCCGTCTGACGCTCCTCCTCTCTCTCTCTCTCCACCAGTCCTGAAGTCGCTGATCCACCTGAATGACAAGCACGATGAGAGCGTCAAAATCCTCTGGGAGATCCAGCGGAGCCACATGGTCCTTAACGGCGGGGTCAGACCCTGGAGGAACATCCCCTGAAGAACTGTATCATTCCATCTGCTGTGCGCCGCCAGCGTCTGGAACGTGATGGCGAAGTCCTGTGTGTGTGTGTGTGTGTGTGTGTGTGTGTGTGTGTGTGTGGCAGTTGTCGATGACCTCGCCCTTCAACTGTCTAATGTCAGTGTTTTGATTCAGTCAGAAATGTGAGTCCAGTCCTCTTTTTGTTACCATAGTCAGTCGTAATATGTCTAATGTCAATATTATAACATCCTAATGTTTTTGATCCATAAGGTCTACTCTGTCCCCCTTGGGGTCTGCCCTGTAGATTCAGGTCATTCGTCTTCCTGTGGGAGGGGCTTATCCATCTGTTGAGAACACTAGTCAGATCACGTTATTTATATCGTTCATCATAAACAGATTTGCCACCTTCTTTTCATTTTTTTTTTTTGTAAAAATATAAAATAAAAAAATATTTAATATCAGGCAGAATCATTCTTAAAATTCCACTGACCTCCTTTGTCACGCTTCAGATTCTTCATATTTGGTCAAGATTATTCACATCTTTTGTGAAATTATACTTAAGTGAAAATATTTATACTTATAAAGTAAAAAAATTGTAGTTGTGAGTATTTATAAATTATTACGATTGTATTTCACCGGTCTCACCCATTCCAGACCGAACCGGTCTGAATATTTAATACCTGATCTGCACTAACCTGTTTACAGTTTAACAGTTTTGTCTCAACCATCTGACTGTTAAATAAGCACTTTAAGCAGCGAATGTACAATTAATGTGCAGAGACATTCTATTTAGATGTGCAATAATTATCTATTTATCTACCTGGTTTTAAAGAAGTGTAGGCCGTTAGATACACTTTCTTACATGTCAGTATTTTAGTATTTATTTATATATATAATTAATTTTAAGTATTTTATTTTATATATTTAAACTTAGTATTTATTCAATTTGACTGTGTATTGATATTTTGTTTCTGCCATGCTTCTATGATGTTTTGTGTGAAGTAACAATAAATTATCTATTTACATGCAAGTCAACTATTCATCATGATTAGACTATAATTAACAGTCTCTTCTTAGGGCCTATTCACACTGCACTCAGAAAATCCGGACTTTCCAGGAAAGTTCGAACCTTATTGACAAGTGTGAAACCTCCCCCGAACCTTGGTCTGGACTAAAGACCGAGTCTTTGGTCCCAGCTGAGGAGGTAGTCTCGAACCGGACCAAGGTTCGCTGGTGCACAGTGTGAAAGGTCTGTTTAGGAAGGTCCGGACTATCGGACCAATTATGTCACAGTCACGTGCGCGGAATCTAGTCAACGTCCAAGCATGAGTCGCAGGAATACATGTGGAGACGAGGAAACCAGGTATTTAATTGAAATTTGGTCGGATGATACTATAAAGACTGAATTAGAAAATACTCATAAAACTAGTAACTGGGTCCATTTCCTGCAACAGTGTAGCACGCTCATCTACTAACCAATCAGGGTCGAGTATAGAGAGACGCACGCTGTACACGCATTTACCACATGACGTTCTAAAGTCCGTTGGTCCATTTGATTCAATACAGTGTGAATGAAGACTGTAAATAAAGTCTGGATTATAAGTACAGTGTGAAAAGGCAAAAAAAAAGTTCTGGTCCGAACCTTGGTCTGGACTTTACTATGTGAATACGCCCCAAAACTGCATCAAAATGTTTTATTTCATAGTGTTCTAGCATTATTGTGTTTTAAATAAATGTTTCTTTGCTTCAAAGCTTAAAACATGTTGTCCAGCTGAGTGGACATTTTTGTAACTCCATAAAAATAGGTTCATTATTAAGATTTCAGCCACATTGCCTTTTTTTGTTTATTGTATTTTATTTTGTCCTTTAACGCCCAATACTTCAGTTTTTAAAAAATTAATGTAGACTTCTCTACAATCAAGGAATAATAATTTTCCATTATTTAAAATCGTACTTAATGGAGAATTAAGGCTGAAACAGAATATTTTTTCAACCCCTTAACCCAACAATAAGTGTTATGTATATTATTATATATTTTTCATTTATTTTGAGAACTTAAACAGCCCTCCTCCTATTACTGCCTGAAGGTCCCCTAAATTTCCCCTTATCATTCAAAGTGTCTTTTAATTTAACTGGCACTAAGACCCAGCCTTCCGCCCCGGTTCCTTTCTGCTGATCCTTCTGCCCAGCCCGAAAGAGAGGAGATCCCCAAAATTTACCAGGTCCCTCGTTCCCCCGTCAGACCAGACCGACACGGAATTTCTCAGCCCACACTTATAAATTGATCCTCGTGCTGCACTGTCTGTTAAAACATACCTTTTGATGTGACAATAAACACCCACACATGCATGAAAAAACAACACTCAATCATTCACTTTCCCTAACGATGGTCCCTCCTTTTCCTCTAGTATTTTTTTTAAAACAGTTATGGACCATAGCTGCTATCAAAGGAACATTAGAGGATTTAGTTGATACACCGTAACTTTATATTATCAGTGTCTTCAGCCCTTTGGTCGGTCCAGTTAGCTCTTAGATAATACAGCTCTTCAGTCTCTTGACTGGTCCATTTGTTGATACTCCTATGGAGTCCTATGGACCGGTCCATTTAAAAGTTACAGAGCCTGTGGAAGGAAATGGTGACAGATAAGAGGTTAAAGCAGGCATGCAAAAGGCTGGAATTAGTCAGAGGACCATCAATACTCCTATGTTTTAGTTTTTATTAGGGCATTAAGTAAAATGCCAACTGGTCGACACCTCGACTTCCGTATCACAAGTCGACTGAAATTTGGAGGAGTCGACAAGTCTTATATGACAGTATTCTTTCTTTCCCTGCCTCTCTCTCTCTCTACCTCTCTCTCTCTCTCTCTCTCTCTCTCTCTACCTCTCTCTCTCTCTGTCTCTCTCTCTCTCTCTACCTCTCTCTCTCTGTCTCTCTCTCTCTCTACCTCTCTCTCTCTCTCTACCTCTCTCTCTCTCTCTCTACCTCTCTCTCTCTTTGTCTCGCTCTTTCTCTTGGCGTGTAAACACAGACCAGACATAAACAAGACACCTGTAGGTAAGATAGTTGTGGTGGGCTAACAAAACAAGAGTGAAGACAGATATGCATGTGTGGACATACTTCGCTTTAGATGAAAAAAAAAAACAGCAGGGCATCTGAAGAGGTATCAGCTAACCTGAGTGATATGAGCAGCATTAGCTAGCTAACCTGAGTAATAAGCAGCGCAGACAACCCGCATTATGACAACATGCTCTTTTTTCCCCCAACCACATGATATGGACAGTGTTGTTTTTATCTTATTGATCCTTAAACTTTTTACATGTAATATGAAAAGTGAGGACGTGTGGACAGTCCAGTTTTAGAGCCGTTGGTCCAGACCAAATGCAGACATATGTTCACCTACTGATGTTCAGTTACATTCAACAGAAAACTCTTTGCTAACTTTAGCCTTTTGTTTTGTTGCAGTTAAATGCTGTTTGTGTCAGTGGACATTGTTACGTTGCACTGAACTTTAATACAAGTTGCTCATTACTGGACAGACTGGTGTCCATGTTTTTTTTTTTGTTTGTTTGTTTTTTTAGCCGTGTGTTTGTGTTATTTCTCCGCTGACAATGTGATGACGTCATCATGACAAGTCAACGCAACTTCGACTTTATTGACAGATAAGTCGACTTGAAAAAAACTGAAGTCGTTAATGCCCTAGTTTATATATATATATATATATATATATAAACTTTTTTTTTCCTATGAGATCCTCAATTTGAATACCACCCCTTTTATAGAGTAATACCACCAATACAAGGGGGTGTCCTTTATAACAGGGTAATTTAACATTCCATGTCTAACACACAGTATGTAATACCCCGAATAGGATCTTTACATCTTTAATAATTATTAATATTTTAGTGACCATCGCCTTATTTTTTTCCCTAAACAAATATACTATGTGCTTATGTGTACTTTACATGTGGAAATCTATCAACCACACAACATTGCAAAATTATTTTAATTTATGCCACATTATTAGACTTATCACGTTGCTTACACTTTAGAGATCAGAGAATTAACTTCCACAAACAATTCAATGTATCCCCCCAAGGCCATAGCTTTGCTCCTGGCTCAGCTGGGCTGACCAGTTGACCAGCTGAAAAGTTGAGATAATTTAGAACTATAGCACTACCTACTCAAATATGTGTAATACATATGTGTATATATATAAGTGATTCTGCTTACATGTCAGAAACTGAACAAGAAATATGTCCATATGTTACTGCTTGATTGGACCTATTTTATTTTTTATCTTGGTTCTTATCTTTGTCATCATGAAATGAATGCTTTGGAGTTACAATACCTAATAATTGACAAATGCAAATATTGTTTATTTAAATTCCTTATGAAAACACTCCCTGATCCAAGACCTCTGTACTAACCTATGTTACTGGATGACAAAGAGTTTTATAATTGGCTCTGTGGTGAAACACTTCTATCAGTTCTAATGATGATTATTTTCTCTGATCCTGAACAGGAGACCTGTGGAGCTATGACTTCTACAGTGGAGAGTTTGTGGTTTCACCAGAACCAGATACCAGTGTGGTTACACTTGACCCCAGAAAACACCGCTACATCATCCTGGGCAGTGACGGTCTGTGGAATATGGTGCCTCCTCAGGAGGCCATCTCCATGTGTCAGAACAATGATGAGACAGTGGTAAGCAGTGCTACATCTGCAACAGCAAGCAGCCACTTTGGCTGGAAAGTCAAGCCGCTGCCCACTTATCTTTTAATGTAATAGTGTAATACCACTGATGGCCACTAGATGCTGGCTCTGAGAAATTGATTTCCATTGACTTGCATTGAATTTCTGTCTAAAATTGCCAAGTTCTACTTGGAGTAATTCTGGTCTCATCCACTGTGTTTCAGCCCTCTAATAAGAGCATGTATGGTATATCTTCATATTGTTTTTACAGTAATTTAACTTTTGTACATACAAAAGTTGACAAGGTGACAGGCTCACATGTGGGAACTACGGAGGCATCACTCTGCTCTCCATCCCCGGCAAGCTCTTCACAAAGTTCTTGCTAAACTGTTCTCTTTCACCCCTCATAAGTGGCTGCCGTCCCCAGCAGGCTGGTTTCATGCCCAACAACTCCACAACTGACCACATTTCCGCCGTTGGCCTGCTCATCGAGAGGGTCCATGAATTCCGTACAGACTGTCATCTCTACATCGGATGTCATTCTTAGATCTCAAGGCTGCATTCGACACAGTCCACCACTCTTCATTGTGGACCATCGTACAAGCCCTAGGCACACCCCCAAAGATCACCACTCTCTTCCAGTTACTCTACAGCAATGCACAGAACTGTGTCCGTGTTAACAGTCAAGACTCTGGTTTACCATCTCCAGTGGGGTCCACCAGGGGTGCGTAGCCGCTCCAGACCTGTTCAACTGCATAATCAACCATCTGATGTGCAGGGTCTGTGAGCGAGTACCCGGAGTGTCCCTTGGCAACTACGATCTAACCGACCTGGAGTACGCTGATGATACCATTCTTTTCAGCACTTCCTACAGTCACCTGAGGGATGCTCTGAAAGTGTACAATGAGGAGGCAAAAAAGCTAGGTCTCCAAGTGAACTGGACATGCATGTCGGTGAGGGCCCGGATCCACCTCCCATCATAGTTGGCAATGACACCGTGGAGCTGGTTAAGAACTTATTTATGTGGGGTCCCAGGTGACCGAGAACGGAGACAGGAAGGCAGAGATCCTCCGCAGGAGAGCCCTGGCAGCCTCTGCCTTACGACATTTGTGGAGGCAAAGGATTGGTCAAAGGAAATGTCGCCATACATGCAATATTAAGTACATATACTATGTCTATGAATGTAAAGACGCTTGAGGATCTAAACATAATCACCTGTGTAGAGAAAACACACCAGCGAGAATGTCCACACATAGGACAGTGTCACAACAGCAGCAGTAAATGGTAACTGGACTGCACTTGCACTTTTCCACCTTCATGGTGCTCAAAGCGCTTTACATTATCCTCACATTCAGCCATTCACATACACACTCATACACCAGTAGGTTTCTAAGGTTCTATCAGTCCTACTGGGAACCTAAATCAGGGTTCAGTGTCTTGTCCAAGGACACTTCGCAGGTGGACAGCATGAGCGGGGACGCAAACCGCCAACCCTTCGGTCACGGGACAACTCGCTCTACCAACTGAGCCACAGCTGCCCCTGTACTACCTCCATGTAATCCACTGCCTCCGTTTTACTGACTGCAGCGCGGGCACATTAGTCTCCTGAAAATTACGTCAGGGCAGTGGCGACACCGCCACATCCACTATGACACAATAGTCCCAACTAGTAACTGCTGGCAGTGGAAAAGGAGCGAAAAAGAATGAAATGACAAAGGTTTGACAAGCATGTAGTGTAGTGCCGTGCTAAAGCGTGCCATGCCGTGCTGGGTTTGCAGTGGAAAAGTGGCATATTAGATCATAGGAGGTGTCCTGACAGGACAGGAGCAATAATGATTAAGGAGTAGCTCCACATTAGGGATGGCAAAATTCATAAAAAAATCTTGACCGACCACTGAGCCTCATTAACCAGTTTAAGTTGGTCACCGAGAAAATAAAACACTTGGTTTGTCGGCTCACAGACACACAGCCATTTACGAGCTGCGGTGCACTTCAACACAAATCACACTGCGAGGTGGAGCTATGTTATGTTGAAATCTCATTTTAAACCGTCACACATAGAGAAAATATTTGATGACAAAGGAAATTATGCTGCTAAATATCATGGGGAACAAAAAACCTTGTCAATTGCCAATAGAAAAAATGAAAAATGCATTTTTGGTCTTTTTTGTTTTCATTGGAATTATTTATACGTGGAAACACAAACAACAACAAAAATACTCTTTAGTTGTTAAGCATAATTGATTTTAGATTTTGTTCCTGATGTGGGTGTGACTATTATATTTACATCAATACAGCACTTCAGGACTGCAAGGGGTGGGGGGGTGCATCCAAAACCCACCCAACAGATCCAGATCCCCCGGGCCGGCAGCAATCTCCCCTTGGCCATCAGGTCTAAGCTGAGCCGAGCCCCGGTCATGGGGACCGTGGCACCGGCCATCTGACCCTTCCTGCGGTGGCTGGTGTGAGAGGGGGAGACCGAAGTTAGAGGGAGAAGTGGGTGGAGTTAGAGAAAAGAATGAGGACCGGAGGCTCTGGAGAAACGCCACGCTTTGAACAGACTCGACTGGGCTGTTGTTGCCGGGACATGGCCGGAGTTCAACCCGACACCGGGTTGGATGCATTGCGGTACCCCGACACCGTGCTGGTCCTCATCAGACCCTGAAGGAGGCGGATGATCTGGATCTCGCTCAGGGGGAAAACCGGGACTGTGACTGGGGGTCCGTATCACAGAGTGAACACTCCACATTGCTATCGTTGATTTTTTTAAGTGTTCCCACACTTTTGCTTTCCATGGTGGCAACTGCTGCCCCTTTGTGTTTTGATCAAACATTCAGACTGGCTTGAAATGGTCGATGGTATGGTAGATAGATCTACAGATTTTGTTCCTCCAAGAGACTGTAAATTTATTCCACAATCTCCAACTCGGATGGAAAACATGGTTTAGAGATCAGCCAGTGTAGGTCAGTCACTTTTAGTATGAATATGATGTGTAATTTTTGTGTATACTGTCTGTGTAATCTTGTTTTTATATATTTATTATATGTTTTTAAATATTTCTATGTCATATCACTGTGCCACTCTTGTCATTTTAACATCGACTGCCATCCAACATCCAAGGACCACAATGGAGATAAAAGCCTTTAGGCTTTATTGTGGTATCCTGACTCTTTTTTATCTTTTAGTTAAGTATATGTTGTGGTTTATTTTAAACTGGATCATGTATTTCCTTTTATTTAAGAAATGAGATTGTCAAATAAAATCAATCAATTAATTGAGCCCTAGGTTTGCTATTAATAAATTCCGTCTTGTATTGCCAATGTCTCAAATTCACAAAGATATGCTATGTGGAGATCACACAGCTTCATCTTTATAGTCTACACTACAATGCAAAAGAGTTTGTGCAAGGGAATGACTGATGCAGGCTGTTTTTTTTTTTTTTTTTTGTAGCCTGCGACAGAAAATAATGGCCAGACAATGCCGATGTGGTCAACCAACGGTCATTGGTTAACATTCCTACTCCACATTTGCCATAACTCCATTGTTCCCATGACAGAGCCTCACCACCAGTTGCAGTTCAGGTTTTCCCCCATTGTATTATAAACCTGGCGGGCTGCGGGGCCTTCTTTTTCTTTCTGCCAGGCTGAAAACATCTCTTTTTTTAACTTATTTGTGGCCATTTATCTTTTCTACCTCTTGAAACCTCAATAACTTTCATTTGTAGAGCAGCATTTGTCCTGGACTAACTATATATTATATATGTAGAAGCAGTCTAATGTCCTGGACTAACTCGTCTCATCATCTGAACCCACTTTATCCTCACTAGGGTCACTGGGGGCCTAATCCAGCTACAATGGGCAAAGCCAGAGTACACCCTGTATGAGTCTCCAGTTCATCTCAGGGCTGAACATGTATAGACAAACAATCACTCTCACATTCACACCTATGGACAATTTAGATTAACTAATTAACCTATCAGTGCATGTGTTTGGATGGTGGGAGGAAACCGGAGTACCCGGCGAAAACCCACAGGGAGAACATGCAAACTCCACACAGAAAGGTCTGGTGTGGGATTCGAACCAGGGCCCTTCTGTCTGTGAGGGACGAGTGCTAACCACTGCACCACCGTGCCGCCCGTCCTGGACTTAACTATATATTGTATATGTAGCATCAGTCTAATGTGACAGTGATAATTATTTTCTATAACATGTTTGGTGTCAGCAGCACCATGGCTAAACCCGGTTGCTAAGGGATGTGAGCTGATGTGTGATACTTTGCATTTTGTGCCGTTTTGCTCAAAATCATCTTTGTGGAACCCAAAATATTTACATTAAAAGTGAGACACTACTCATGTGTCAGAAGTGACACAGGAAGCAGCTCCGAGTTCTTACCCTGACACTGGATGCTAATGTTCACTAACACTACAGACGTTCGCTACATTGAATTATAATCATGGGCGTCATTTTTCATGAACTTATAAAACACGTTGTGCTTTTTTATTTTTTTTTAACTGAAGTCCATTCTTGTATTGCTCTGACAGCAAGTTAAGTAACTTTCATCTTACTATCCATCGCAAATATTTTTGTTAAGAATTACAACATGATCAATTTGGACTAGCGTTATTATGGTTACGTCTGTTTTGGCCACTTTTGCATTTCAACCATCAGTCATTTCCTCATCACCTGTTTCCCTTCTGTTCAGACTGGATGGGTGGAATCATGTGATTAAACATCCCCCACAGAGTCCTAAAGGAGATTGAACATATACCAGCACACACAGTCAAAATAAACTAAAAATACTTTTTTTTCCTCTTCTTCTCGTCTCGTCATCTAAACCCGCTTTATCCTCACTAGGGTCGCAGGGGTGTGTGGGGGCCTAATCCAGCTACAATGGGCGGAGGTGGGGTAAACCCTGTTTGAGTCTACAGTTCATCGCAGGGCTGAACATATATAGACAATCAATCACTTTCACCTTTGCACCTATGGGCAATTTAGATTAACCAATTAACCAACCAGTGCATGTCTTTGGATGGTGGAAGGAAACCCAGAGTACCCGGAGAAAACCCATGCAGTCACAGGGAGAACATGCAAACTCTACATGTGGGTCTGGTGTGGGATTTGAACCAGGGTCCCTTTTTATTATTAATAAAAATATTGAATTTACTAACATGGGAAAAATGGCATTGGTTAGCGTAGTAAATGTCGGTAAGGGTACATTTTGGGTTTATCGCCCAGGCCTAACGTGTACTACACTGAAAGTAAAACTGTCTTTGTACTACAGGCATCATGTGGAGTATCAAGCGCCAGGCAGCTGGTTAGCCATGCTTTACTGCGCTGGCGTCAGCGGATGCTACGTGCAGACAACACCAGTGCTATTGTAATCTGCCTGCAGGAGCCAGGCACATCCCAGGACTCACTGCACCATGAGGAGGTTCTGCTTGACCTGGCAAAGGTGTCTCAGTGTCACCCCACCTCCATATCCCGTGCCAACACTCCTCTAATTCAGGTAAGATCTCAAAGTAATTTTTTTCAGGGGCCACATTCAGTTTGATTTGATCCCCAATGGGTTAGACCAATTAAAATAAAAACCTAGAAATAATAACAAGTCCAAATTTTTGTCATTGTTGTAGTGCAAAAAACCCAAAACATTAAATTATGAAAATACTTCTATCAGTTATCCAAATATAAAACAAGTTAAATTTCATAAGAAAAATAAGGGCAATTTTAACAATACAATATTCTTCCTCAGTTTTTCATTAATCCATATGTTTTATTATGGATCAGTTCTACAAAGACACTAAACTCTTAGTAACAGAAGCAGAAAATGGTTCAAATTGTGTCTAATTGTGTCTAAACATTTCAGGTTGCTCCTATTTATTATTCACATTTTATTGTTACAGGATAGTTACCTCCGCCAAGGAGCTTATGTTTTTGCCGGCATTTACAGTGAAGAAAATAAGTATTTGAACACTCTGCTATTTTGCTATTTCTCCCACTTCTAAATCATGGAGGAGTCTGAAATGTCCATGGTAGGTTCATGTCCACTGTGACAGAGATAAACATAAAACAAAAATCCAGAAACCACAATGCATGTTTATTTAACGATTTATTTGTGTGATACAGCTGCAAATAAGTATTTGAACAGCTGTGTATCATCTAGAATTCTGACCCTAAAGACCTGTTAGTCCACCCATTAGAAGTCCACCTGCACTCATGTTTCGTCCTGAATCAGATGCACCTGTTTGAGGTGGTTAGCTGCATAAAGACACCTGTCCACCCCATACCATCAGTAAGACTTTAACTTGTAACATGGTGAAGACCAAAGAGCAAAGACACCACAGACTAAACTGTCCACCTCCACAAGGATGCAAAGGCCTATGGAGACACTGCCAAACAGCTTGGTGAAAAAAGTTCCACTGTTGGAACAATCATTAGAAAATGGAAGAAGCTAAACATGACGCTCAATCTCAATCAGAGTGGAACCCCATGCTAGAGACCACCTCATGGGGTCTCAATGATTCTAAGAAAGGTGAGGAATCAGCCTGGAACTAAAGGACAGGAGTTGGTCAATGACCTGAAAAGACTGGGACCAGCGTTTCCATGGTTACTGTAGGTAATACACTAAGACGTCATGATTTGAAATCATTGATGGCACCAAAGGTTCCCCTGCTTAAACCAGCACATGTCAAGGCCCGTCTTAAGTTTACATATGACCATTTGGATGATACAGAGGAGTCATGGGAGAAGGTTTTGTGGTCAGATGAAACCAAAATAGAACTTTTTGGTCATAATTCCACTAAGTGTGTTTGGAGGAAGAAGAATGAAGAGTACAATCTGAAGAACACCATCCCTACTGTGAAGCATGGGGGTGGTAGCATCATGCTTTGGGGGTGTTTTTCTGCACATGGGACAGGACCAGTGGACTGCATTAAAGACAGGATGACTGTGGTCGTGGATTGTGAGATTTTGGGGAATAACCTCCTTCCCTCAGTCAGAGCATTGAAGATGGGTCGTGGTTGGGTCTTCCAACACCACAACGACCCGAAGCACACAGCCACGAAAACCAAGGAGTGGTTCCGTAAGAAGCATATCAAGGTTCTAGCATGGCCCGGCCAGTCTCCACACCTGAACCCAATCAACAATCTTTGCAGGGAGCTCAAACTCTGTGTTTGTCAGCGACAGCCCAGAAACCTGACTGATCTAGAGAAGATCTGTGTGGAGGAGTGGGCCAAGACCCCTCCTACAGTGAGTGTAAACCTGCTGAAAAACTACAGGAAACCTTTGACTTCTGGAATAACAAACAAAGATACTGTAACAAATATTAACATTCATTTTATCAGCTGTTCAAATACTTATATGCAGCTGTATCACACAAATAAATAGTTAAAAAAATTATACACTGTGATTTTTGGATTTTTCTTTTTAGTTTCTCTCTCTCAGTGGACATGAACCTACGATGACAATTTCAGACCCCTCCATGACTTCCAAGTGGGAGATGTTGTAAAATAGCAGAGTGTTCAAATACTTATTTTCTTCACTGTATCTGTTTCTATGTTTGTCTGTTTGTCTGTGTTCAAGATAACTCGAAAACTTATGGACGGACTTTAAGTGCTTTTCTAGTTTGTAAATGTAAATATTTTCATAATTTAATATTTTTTGCAGTAAAACAATGGCATCAATTTAAAGTTGTGGTCATTTCTAAGCAAAGAAAAAACTGCTAAGAAAATATGGAGTCATTTAAAAGGTTATTATGGTCCTCATCCCATGGGCCGCATTGGAGCCCTTGGCGGGCTGCATTTGGCCCATGAGCCGTATGTTTGGAACTCCCGCCACATACAAGGTTTCTGTTGGGATAATCTGTCACAAATGTGTGTTGATTCTGTACCCCCAGGTTCTTAGTAGGTTAAGAATGGTTCTAAACATTCAAATCACACATAAGGGCTGTTATGAAAACTGTTTTTTATTATTTAAAAAATATTTCCAGAGTGCGACCCTTTCGCTCTCGAGCCAGTGCAGAGACTCTGATCCATGCAGTTGTGACCAGTCGTATTGATTAAGCCAATGCTCTCCTTTCTGGTCTTCTTTTCAAAACATTTGGTTTTAGTTCTTCATGCTTTTATGCAAATGAGCCACAACAGACCACCCCTCTCTTCCATGTGAGGAAGAGGAGAAAGATAAGGCGTGTTTCCACTATCTGAACTTT
This sequence comes from Siphamia tubifer, assembly GCA_020466265.1. Lineage (NCBI taxonomy): Eukaryota > Metazoa > Chordata > Actinopteri > Kurtiformes > Apogonidae > Siphamia > Siphamia tubifer. The sequence goes on from CM035795.1 coordinate 1,319,276, forward strand.
CGGGCCATTTTACAGGAACGTCACGGTATGCACATGTTTCCACTGACCAAGCCGTTGCGACAGGGTTCTGTTGCTCGAGGGTTAAGTTCTCCGGAATGTTTACCACACGAGGAAGCAGCAGAACAGTGAAAAAAAAGAAGATAGAGTGTCCATGTCTAGTCTTGTTGTGATTTCCTCCTCTACTGCTGGTTTGTTTTGGTGCTTTTTATTAGTGACATTACTATAGCAACTGACACAATATGACACTGTCATCGCAAAGGTTCTTGAGGGCCATTCTGTATGGAGACGCAACACCTGAGAGGACTGGACTAACTCATGGCCCGGTCAAAGTACGTCCCGCAAAAAAAGTCACGGAAGTTCCAATAGTGGAAACACGCCTATACAAGAGGAGAAAGAAATACAACCTGGAAAAGACAAAGGCACTGATGAAATAAAATCAGGAGAAAAGAGAGACAGGAGAAAGGAGGAGAAAAGAAAGGGAAAGAGTGAGAGACAGAGAGGAAGTATGGGGAGACACAGAAGCATGAGTGATGCTCATCATTCTTTTTTTTTTGTTTCCTGCTGCAGCAGTCCACAGAAGAAGACTCACCCTCAGCCGTCTGCGACCTCCTCCCAACACTGGAGAGACGAGATGGACTATCAGGAAACAGCAGTCTGTATGACATGAGCCTGTCCCAACCTTTGGCCCCAACCCAACCTTGGACCCCATCCAAACCTTTGGCCCCATCCGACCCTTTAGCCCCGTCTGAAACTTTAGCCCCGTTTGAACCTTTATCCCTATCCGAACCTTTGACCCTGTCCAAGCCTTTATCCCCGTCCAAACCGTTGGCTCTCTCCAAAGCTTTGGCCCTGCCCAAACCTTTGACTCCATCCGAACCTTTGGTCCGGTCTGAACCTTTGACCCCCTCTGAACCTTTGGCCCAATCCGAACCTTTGACCCCGTCCGAACCATTGGCCCTGACCCTGCTGTGTCCCAACAGTAGCGTTGAGTCCGCTGCCCCCACAGGGCTGAAATGTAGCGGCAAAAGGACAAAATTGACACCGCTGCCCTCGTCAGCCAAGAAAGCTCGGCGCAGGCCTGCCACCAGGCCACCGCTGGCTCAACACAACGCAGAGAAGAAACCGAAGGAGTCCACCAACCTGTCACCCATCCTGCAGCGGCATAATAAAAACACAGTGTGTGTGTGCTGACACTAAACACATACATAAATGTTTGGGTGCTTTCCTGTGCTTAAGCTCGGTTTCCTGGCGCTGATGTGGTCTTACCATCAACAAACTGTCCTCATTTACAAACATACAAGATTCCTTTCAAAGTGCTCATTTCCATAAGATAGTGAGTCTTTGTTTTACAATTATTTTTTTTTCCAAATGGATTCAGTGTGTCTTATTTCTCCTCTTTTTGGTAACAGTCGTAAGAAATAAGTCTGACTAATGTTACTGATGTAAATAATATGGATTTTATAACCAAGTATTATGAAACAACTGTTTGATCTAAAATGAATATCTATATTTTTTATACATTGTTTTATTGTATAAGTGAGAAGATGAGCTGTACCACAGATGTCATCTAGCACCTCCTCACCTCACTCTGTCATCATGCAGTCCCTGCGTAATATTTGTGTTTGTATTATCATCTTATTTAACCACTGGACAGTTGTCTTGAATATAACTGAAGGTGCTGCTACATTCACTATCCACTAAGCTACTACATTGTGTATATTGACATATAAGTATATGTAATAATTGATGGTAGCATGTTTGTTTGTTTAAAATTACATGTTTGACATTAGCTCCACCCATTGGAATCATTCTCTACTTGGACATCTTTACATGTTGTCATTTGTGAAGTATTTTTTAATACATTTTCTGCTCATTTACACACTTTGTGCATCCCAGAATGCCTTTCAGCAGTCCTGTACTGAATGGAAAGTACAGCAGAAGTTAAGACAGACCTGTGTGTTAATTGGAAATGCAGGTGGCTCAAAAAAAACAACTTCCTTTAATTACACAGCTGTGCAGTTCAGTAAAAAAAGTCTTTATTATGTTGAACATGGATGAACACATGAACATGGGCAGGTCACAGCTCATTTTCTAATGTGTATTTTTATTCCCTCAAATGGATACACTTAAACTCTTGATTTATCATTAAGCTCTTTTTGATTAACCTCAAACTAGCCCTTAACAGATGTTTTTAGATATTTATTTTGTGCTGCCAGAATTCAACTGTTGCAGTGACACAGTGATCAGCATTAACATACATAGCTTTGACCATTTTGACTCTGATCCTTAGTAGTAAGTTGAAAAATAAAAAAAAAAAGCCCCCAGATTTGGATTTATTTTTAACATTTTATGTAAAATGGTGTTACTTTGAGTTTTACATTTTCTCACACTCATATTCGTCATCTTCTGCTTCTGGGTCCTGGGGGTAGCAGCCTCAGCAAAGCAGCTCAGCTCAGCTCACCCCAGCTCCTGCAGGGGATTCCTGAGACGTTCCCAAGCAGCCAAGAAATATAATCCCTCCAGTGTAGCCTGGGTCAGCCCTAAGGTTTCCACCCACATGTAACAAGCCTGGAATACCTCCCCTGGGAAGCGTTCAGGAGGCACCTTCATTAGTTGCTCGAGCCACCTCAACTGACTCCTCTCCACATAGAGGAGCAGTGACTCTACTCCGAGTCCCTCCCAGATGTCCGAGCTTCTCACCTTTATCTCTAAGGCTGAGTCTGACCACCCTGCAAAGGAACCTCATTTCAGCCACTTGTACCCGTGACCTCATTCTATCGCTCATGACCATAGGTGATCGACCAGTAAATCGAGAACTTCACCTAACGCCTTAGCTCCTTCACAACAACGGATCAGATTAGCACCCGCATTACTGCGGATGCTGCCCCAACTGCCTGTCGACGTCCCATTCCATCCTTCCCTCACTCATGAATAAGTCCCGAGGTACTTGAACTCCTCCACCTGAGGCAGGACCTCCTCCCCCGACCTGGAGTGTACACTCTACCCTTTTCTGGCTGAGGACCAGGGCCTCAGACTCGGAGTTGCTGATTTTCATCCCAGCTGCTTCACACTCCGTTGCAAAGTGCTACAGTGAGAGCTGCAGGTCGCTGCACGACAAAACAAAGAGGACCACATTATCCGCAATAAGCAAAGACGAGATTTTCTCACCATCAAACATGCTCTTGCGTAGGCTACACTGAAGGCTTGAGCGACGGCACTTCTTACAACTGAAGAACTAAAAGAACCATCTATGTTTTAACTTAGGTTCAAACCCTTTGATTTCTGCTTCTGGTCCTGGTGAAGCCTTTTCTCAAATTAATGACGACCTTTTACACTGACTGGATTTGAGAACACATGACCTGTCATAGTGCAGCATGATGTTTCTGATTGGTCAGGTTGGCAGGATGATAGGGACGAACATACATGTGTAAAATAGTTAAACTAAACTAAACCATGGCAAGATAGTAGTACTGCAAAAAAAACACTGCTTTGACCATCCCAAAACTGTGTTGTCTGAAATAACAGTTTTCGGTCCAAAACGATAGATTGTTCAGCCCTAACGAACAATAGAACATTTTTCACCTTTGAAAACAGTTAGGCCTGTATGATGCGTCTTCTGTCCCGCCTGTTGTTAGACCACTTCACATCACCGAGACATCGTCCTGCGTTTTGGCTGATGAGAGAGCGCCTGTTCTCAGACGTGTTGTTACTGATGGGTGCACAAGGTTCATTTGTGAAGAAAGACATGGACTTTGTAAGAGACTATTTTTGCATCATAGTGAGAACCTTAATTATTTTTTGAAGGGAGTTTTTTTTTCCTTATAATGCAGCTAGAGACAGAAAACATGAATGGAGTCTAATAGCAAATAGGGGATTTTTATTGCAATTATTTCAAAGGACTTATTCAGCTGCAGAAAAATTGGCTCTTATTTTCAACATTTGTGATGATGTTAATAGTATATTTGAAAGACACAACCCATGTGTCTAAATTGAATGACTGTTTCAAGTGAGTGAAGTGCAATTTATATCAGGAATTCGTAGCATCAAGCATTTCTTAAAAATGGTGTATGAATTTTAAAAATAGTGTGTTTCACTTTGCCTGGGATTCCTGTATGATTTTAAAAAACAATTTTTGAAAAACATCATCAAAAGCTGACATGCCTAAATGCATTTACAGCAAGCAGCGCATGTGTATAGTGTAAATGTAGGAGAAAAAAAACACCTATCTGCAAATGAACCTGTTGAAATAAAAAGCTCTGAAGTAAAATCGTGTTAATTCTTATTGTTATTACTCTGTTTTTCATTGTCGGGGTTTCCTAAATGTCAACTCTGGCACTAAAAGACAAACATGGTGTCTATGCAGGATGTAGAGTGTAATGTTTTTTTCATCCTTTAATTTAGACATAGTATTGTTCAGAAATAAATTTTATAACACCAGTGTGAAAATGACTGATCCATAAACACTATCTTCATAAAGTTTGATTATAACGGCAATGGCATAACGGCAATGCAATGATGCATTTTGTGTTTAGTAAGACAAAATGTTCCGAAAAAAACAACAGCTACATAGGTGTTTACTGAAAAAAAACCCAAAAGTATTGACCTTGACAGTATATTTATTACACTAATGTAAACTCATAGCATTAGCCACTATTAGCCACTATGCTACTACTGCATTCGCCAGGTATTCTGGCCAATTCTCCACTGATTATTAAGCTTTGCCCATCATTCCTGCGTATATCCCTCTCTCTATTGCCCTGGCCTCCCTCTCTCCACTGTGGTTCATAATTATACGGCTGTGGCCCATCATAAATACTATCTGCTCTTGTCTCCTCCATGTTGTCAATATACACCTAGTTTGATTTCGCGGGACTCCCTCCTGCTACGTAACTTCCAGCCACACCCCGTTTTTGGACAGGGTCATTATTTCTTCACATTTTTTGTTAAAGTATTCATTGCAATGTTGAATTGCAGTTTCTTTATCGACATCCTGATATTTCATAATTGATTGACACTATGATTCATGATAGTGTCTAACCTGCATGTTGCCCTTTAAATGAATATTCAATGGCTAACCCAAAAAAAAGTCCACAGCTGGATTTAAGGAACCAAACGGGTCAGATGTACTGCTGCGACACAGTAGACACAGTTTGGTCAAAGCAGTAAGAATCAGAATCATTGTCATTATGCAATGCACAAAAAAATTTAATTTTAGCTCTTGGCCCAGACAAACAGACAACACAAAAAGACTCAGTAAAAGTAAGAAAGAGTACACAGTGGTGGTATCATGTGTAATGGTCTGTCTAATAGATGAAACCTTGTCCAGAAAATATTCTTTGAATGCATTGCAGGTGTGTTCAGATGCATCAATTGGACGAACAGAAACGGGATTCATGAAAGAGCTAATAGTGTTAAACAAAATTCCAGGACAGTAGCTTCTGTGACTGATAAGACTGGATAAATATTGTCCTTTAGCGTCCTTCACTGCTCTCTGATAGGTGACAAGACTGTCTCTGAAAACCTCTAATGACAAGTGTAGTCCATCCTTCTTCCATTTCCGCTCTGATTTCCTGCACTGACGCTTCAAAGCTCCAGTTATGTCATTGAGCCAGGGATCAGATATGTATTTGGACTTCTTCAGTTTGAAAGGTGCAAAACAGTCCAAAATCTGGGAGCTAGTGGTGTAGAATGCAGAGAGAAAAAGGTCTGGACATGGAGAAATCAGATCAGCATTGGTGCACAAGTGTGAGGCTGAAAAGGCAGCAGCAAAGTCATTAGCTGTGGAGGACGGAATAATGCGATAACGTTGACGAGCAGTGGGTGTGGGTGCAGGTGCAGCAGCACAGATGTCAAACAGTATGAGGAAGTGATCAGAGATGGGGAGATCTGCTACCTCACGGATACTCACTGACACCCCATGGGAAATGATGAGGTCCAGCGTGTGACCCAACCCATGAGTGGGACATGACACAGACTGAGTGAGATCCATCCATTCTAAGAGAGCTTTAAAATCACTGGCTTATAATAGAGAGTTCTAATAAAGGATGTCTGCTCAGCTTTCAGGGAGGACCGGTGATGGTCACACACATGCACTAAATATTAAAATATTTGGCTAAAAAATGCATTGATCTCAAACAATGTTGACTCCCTCTCTGTGGTGTTAAACAATGAGAACAAATGCAGACTAAAAAAATAAATAAATAAAATAAAAAAATAAAATCACTAGCAAACTGGTCAGAGTGGCAGCATACATAAATATTAAAATCACCACAAATTAAAATATTATCAAACTTTGGCATGAAATCTGACAAAAACTCTGAAATATAATTTAAAAGTGCCTTATTCAGTTTAGGCGGCCGGTAACAGACAGTACACACAATAGTAGAGGGCAAACTGAGTACAAATGCTTGTAACTCAGAGCTGGAGTTCACTCTGGTGGACAGTAGGTGGCACTTCAGAGACTGTTTGTACACGGTGGCTATTCCCCCACCCCTCCCTGTTTGTCTTGGGGTGTTGAAGAAAAGGTAACCAGAGGGGAGGAGCTCAGAGCTCAGAGAAGGCATTGATGTCACCTGGTAGTAGCCAGGGTTCAGTGATTAAAAACAAATCCAAGTTGTGTGAGGAGATGAAATCTTTGAGGACAAACGTTTTGTTGTTGATCCATCTGTTGTTGCAGAGCGCCATGTTGAGTGTGGACAAACTGTCAGACGCCAATGCCACACAACAAATGGCACGGAGGTTGTCTGAGACACACCCTCGTGGGAATTTTTCCACCCAGCGGCGACTCAGTGACAGGAAACCGGTGCCTTTGGAGCCAACCAGTCGCAGCCATCGGTAGCATTCCAGAAAAAATCAGACTAACGGTTTCTTTTTTTCACTTTTTCATTAAAAAGGGTTTGGTTGCCAAATTTGAATTTTTAATGATCAAACAATCTGTTTCAACCAGTGACACCCGGGTGTCACTGAACATCCAAAACTCAATGTGCAGACAAATTTAGCTAATGTTCTCCAGTTGACACAGCTCATGTATAGAAAGAACACATGTCATTTGTTGACTGACAACTCATAGATGCGTAGTTGATCTGTTCGCAGTAGAGATGCGCGGATGACGTATATTTTGATCAGCAACCGCTTCTTAAAATCTCTATCAGCCCGCTATCCATTTGCATGAACGATTTCCCCCCAATTTTCAGAACCGAACCCACCCACCATCCACCGATTAGTTTTTAGGTCTAATGACGATATAGTGGCCTATATCTTGCCAATAACCTGGAGCCATGGTTGAACGAAAATCTTATAGCGATTCCAAAATTATCTGCGCCCACCGCACAAGGTGAACACGAGCAGGTATAACATTGTCTTTAAAATGTTTTTCTTTTTATGGATACTGGCATATTACATCTGGCCCAGAGACAACAGTAGAAAAATAGCTTTTTGTATGCTAATACTGACAAATTTACAGAAATGTTCATTAATGTGTGCTGTCCCTGTTAAATAAACATGCTTTTTAACCTAGTAACCTGTTTTACTTGCACATCTGTTTTTGTTTTTTTTACATCTACTGTGCTTTGTGTTCCTTGCTTTTAATTGCACTGCAGTTTTTTTTTCATTATTGTTTTTATTGATTCTTGTATTTTATTGTTCAGACAGCATGGTTGCTCACTTTCCCTTGTAAATCACTTTGGATAAAAGCAGCTGCTTTTAAATATGAAATATAATTAAATATATCACATACATATCACGACAGCACTTGTGGCACTCTCTTGCGGTTACGACGGTAGAAACGTCCTGGTGCTGCTTGGAGATGCTTTCGGTTTAGTCCAGCTGTGATGAACCCTGTTAAACGTGCCCGTCTGAAAAGGTTTAAATACGTAAACAGCTTCACGTGTTTTGCAGATACATGCTACATGTGTGTTGTCTAAATTTACTACCTCCAGAAACCCTTCGCAGACTGTACTTTCCCCTCCTAAGGTGAAAGACATTAGTTTTAAATTTGCCTGCTTTTAATTTCTCACGCACTGATTTCGCTGCCACCTGTGTTCTGTCTTGTCTAAGCAGCCAGCAAAAGACAAGATCAACAGGATGTTGCCTGATTTAAAAGTCTTTTTAAAAAGGATTAGTCTCATTTTTATTCGTTTGTTTACCTTTTGGTATAATATGCAAAATGTTGATTCCTTATTTGAGTGCTTCAACTGCAACCCACCCGCATTTAATATTTTTCGTCATGTCATCCACCCGATCCGTGGTTAATCTGCAGCACCCATGGGTGCGCGGTTCAACTGCGCATCTCTAGTGCGCATGTTGGAACTTTTCCCTGGACAGTAACACACAGGCCAATGATGGCAGCTCAGTTTTAATGTTCTCAGTCAAGTTAAATCCCATCAGAGGATATATCTGTCACTGTGTGTGTGTGTGAGAGAATGGGTGGTTGGGTGACCAGATGTCCTGAAACATTTGGGACAGTCGCGAATTCTAAGCTGTTGTTCTGAAAATTAAACTTTTACCAAATAATGACTTGTTATCTCCGGGTAAACATTTTAAATGAGTTCCCTACTGCCACTGAGGCTGCTTCCACAGCCCTGAATGTTTCAAATGTCTGCGTTCAGCCCCAGCTACTATGGATCAATTTGTATCTTTGTCACATTCTAGATCTAGTCGATTGCTACAGTAAGAGCTATCAGTGACCGGCTCGAATATTAATTTACAATAGCGAGAGATTAATGAAGATTTGAAGACATTTGAAGCACAGCTTCATTATTGTGTTATCGTTCAACTTCCCACGTCTCCACATTCAACAATATCAGGCCTGTTTGAAGGTAACATTTGTGTACTGCACACTTGTATTAATATTTCATCAATATCGATTAATAGAAATACTTGAGTAACATTAATTTGACAAGGGTGAGACCCAAGCGCATGTATGAACAGTATAGATTTTTATTTAACTCAGAGGAAAGGGAGAAAAGTCTCTGAGGCGGTGGATGGCCCACAGGCTGGAGTTGGGGAGGACAGCGTCTGGTGGTCAGCAGAGGTTGGGCTGGAGCAGGTTGCAGGGCAAAGCACGTGGCTGTCCAGGAGTGGTGTGGCGGTGTCTGGTGGTTCACAGAGTTGGGCTGGAGCAGAGTAATCAGGCCGAGGGTCAGAGTCAGGGGATCAGGCTTCATGATTTCCAACAGATAGGATTCAGTCTTGCTTCACAGACAAACTGACACTGACTGTTGGGAGACCTGGGTTTAAATGCACAGCCAGAGTGGGGTATAATTAGGAACAGGTGGCAAACACAATGAGCAGAGTGAGTGAAAGCAGGTGTGCAGACTGACTGAGTGGGTAAAAGGTGAACAAGCTAGAATGAATATAACTGGTGGCAAAAAAACAGGTCCTCCAAGTGACTCCATGGTAAAGGGCGGAAATTCATATGTTTTTTATTGACTATGTACCTTAGCGCAGTGAACCACCCCCCCCCCCCCCCGTCCTGAATTTCAGTCAACCTCATCTGGTCACTCGAGTGGGTTGGTAGGTGATGTTGTTACTGTTGTGTTAAACTTTACATTTATTTTTTCTCCAAGACTTGACATAATTATTTAGAATAAGGTTAAACTTAAAAATGGACACATTTCCAAATGGTTGCATGTATTACTAGTACTGTAGTAGGTTAGCTGTTCTTTATACAGTGTGAAGTGACTATTCCCATCCTATGTTTAAAGTCTATTTGTGGTGTTTGACCAAAATCCATAAACCAAGACTGAGGTTGAATTGTCAACATTTTTTCCTCGTTGGGTTAGAAACTATACCAGGCTCCTTAAGCCATTTAAAATGTTGGCAAACTATACATTAAAATCAGCTTCCTGCTCCCACTCAGCCACACTTCCTCCACATAGCCTCCCAATTTAGTCATCTTTGACCTGTACGGTGCATTGTCGGCCTAAATAAATTAAATTAAATTAAACTGCTACACAGTGTAGATATGCTTTTATGATAGACAGCAGTTCTTTTAATACTTACCCTAATGACCTTCGATATGGCATTTGAATGGACGTTGATCACATTCTAAAGGAATTGTTGTGCACTCATAGATACCTTTGATTATGTGGTGGAATAATAATTCACAGATTGTACAAACAATGGCTCTAGTTTCCACACGCTGATGCAGCATGCGCAACACTTTTGCAGAGCAGTTTGAAAGTGTGGCAGACCCCGGTGCACCAAGATGGGCGTGGCGACGCACTTGTGGGAGGTGACCACTGATCCAGTAGTGACAGATTCGCCGACTTTAGACGGCGCTAGAGTACACCAAAAGCTCACCAGCTGAATTACGTACTGCAAGTTTGGCACACCGGTGCGCCAAGATGGGTGGGGCAGTGCACTCATGGGAGGTGACCACAGATTCAGCTTGGCACAGTGACAGATTCGCTGACTTTAGACAGTGTGCCAAGCTCGCCAGCACGGCCGGTGTAGTGGTAGTTTCAGACAGGCACACAGAACGCACATGTTACCACAACCTGACAGACAGGTTTCCAGAGTGTCAGACATATGTATTCCTATTTTTAGGTTTAATTTCATTAGGTATAGATTTAGGGTTATTTTTTTCAATCATCCTTATTTGAAACAATAGAAATAACAGTAGCTATAATATCATTCTCAGAATTTAATTACTTAATTCCCCTAACTTGTGCCTCATATGTTGTTAAGTTATGTTCACTTGCAACTTCATACATTTGAGTTAGTAGTACTATTTCTGAAACTTTGAGTATTCACAACTTAATATATTTAATTATTATGAACGTTCGGGTTTACAGTGTGGAGTGAGCAAGTCATCTACCGCTGCCCTTGGGGTGCCGGTGGGAACAGGACAAAATATTATATATTATATGTGTGGGAGTGTGCATGTTATGGGTTTATGAGATTAAACCTGAAAATAGAACCACTGATCATCTACAAACCCAAACCTAAAACAACAAAACGTAAGAACCATAAAGACTCCTAAGTTAAATCAAAACCCTGTTTAAACAAAACAAACAAAAACCAAACAGACCCAGTCAGCCGGTGTCGCGGCATGCGTCTAGATGTGCATTTAAAAGTGAGGAGAGGAGCTAATGGTGCAGATCTGATCAGCTGTGTGAAATCCATCCAGGCCCTTTTCCTCCCACTTACGCCAGTGAGAGGAAAGGAGATTGAACGGAGGAGGGATGTGCCAGTGGGAGGAACGAAGAGGTGAACTTGCGCTGCTGTGTGCAACAGGCCAAACTTGCAAAAGTCGTCTGGACACACCCCATTGGCGCAGCGCAGACTAGCTTCGCCCCGCTTGCGCCTGTTCTGCAAAACGAGAGCCCAATGGCTCAATGCCCAATGAGTTATTTTTCATCCATGAACTGCCCCCCCCCACCCATCCACCCCTCTGCCCACTCTCTGGACTTATACTTCCCCAGGGAAAAATCTCTAGAACCGCCCCTGGTTTTTAATATACATGATGGTGTGTTATTCCACATATATGCTGGTTTATGTACATGTATATAATGGGTTAATGAATATTCCACTACAAAAGAACCTGTAAAGTGAAGGGATCATAATGTGCTGACAGTGTTTTGAAGTAGATCTGGTAGATCTGATACCAATATTCCTTTGGACTAAAACCTATTCTCCTTTTCATTCTAAGGAATTTCACATTTTGTATTATATTTCTGCTCTTTCTGTTCTGTTTCTCTTGCATTTTTCTTTCTGTCCATTATTTCTCTGTTCTGACTCTTGTGCAGTTCTGTCTGTTTCACCTTTCACCTACCGTACTTTACGGACTATAAGCCGCACCTGTTTATAAGCTGCATGTGCCCACATTGGAACATGAGTTATTTACAAAGAAAGACAGTACAAAGTTTTAATAATATAACTGAGCTTTTGTTTCCAAACAGTGCCTGTGACGCGGCAGTAATAGGATAGATACACAGCATAGCACTAACTGGGCTGGTTAAAAAAAACATACCAGTAAAAGTCACTTCATCTTCCTCCTGTGCACTGAAACCATGGAAGTCTTCCTCCTCAGTGTCATATTGGAATAGCATCAGATATTCTTCAGCACACTCTCTCTGTCTCTCTTTCATTGTCACTGTCAGTGTCACTCTCATCCTCATGTCAATTCACTCCTGAGCTTGTGCTGTCTTCTCTGTCATGCAGCAGACTGGCTTTTCGAAAATCTGTTGATGATAGTGGATTTGTTTACACTGTTCCACGCTGTCAGGATCCACTGGCACACTTATGCATAAGTTGCTCTTCGCAGGCGGCCAGTTTTGGTCAACAATTTCCCGCCGCCAGTCATCCAATTTTGGCTAATGTTGCGCAGGTGAAAGAAGGCTGTTCTGCATGTTTGGTAAATGTGCCCTGACCTCTGACCCCTGACCCTTTGAATGAAAGATCTGGATGAAATAAAACTCCTAAATTTTTAACTGTGGCACTGGGTGTTACACTTAAGTTGTCCAGAGTAACTATGTGGTCAGGTAGGGAGTCTCTCGCATTTTTAGGACCAATTATAACGACTTCAGTTTTTTCAGGGTTCAATAAAAGATAATTGTCACTCATCCAAGTCTTTATGTCTTGGACACATGTACTTAGTTTATCTATTTGTCTGGTCTGATCAGGTTTAATCGATAAATATAGCTGTGTGTCATCTGCATAACAATGAAAATTAATGCCATGATTTCTAATGATGTTACCTAAAGGGAGCATATATAACATAAACAAAATATATTTGGGAGAAATGTGTCTATTTTCTCTCTAATAGTTGATATTTTATTGTTAAAGAACTGCAGGAAATCATCAGAATGGAGCGTGGATGGAATAACTGGTTCCACGGAGGTGTGTCTGTTTGTCAGTCTGGCTACAGTACTGAACAGGAATCTAGGATTATTCTTGTTTTCTTCTATTATGGATGAGTAATATCTAGTTTTTATTATTATTATTATTATTATTGAGTTCTTTCTTCTCTTTCTCTCTCTCACACCTGTTTCTGTCATTTTTATAACCTATCTTTCATACCAAGTCTGTTCATGACTAGTCACCTGGTGTCCCCTTTCCCCCTTCCCCCCCTGGGGGGAGTGGTGGTTTTCCTGACAGTGTCTGCACGGGAGCCATGGACGACGGGATCTGCAGTGTCTCGCCTGTGCCGACCTGTGACCCCGGACCACTGCCCCTGCCTGTCTGGACCAGCCCCCCTTCCTGCATTTATACATGGACGTTCATCTATAGTCTGTCCGTCCATGGGAGTGGATCTGTCCTTCAATGTGGTTCTCCTCAAGATTTCTTCTTTTTCCCACTGGGTTTGGAAGTTTTTTCTTGCCAAGGAGGGTCTAAGGACAGGGGGAGGGTCTAAGGACAGGGGGAGGGTCTAAGGACAGGGGATGCCTGGGACTTTTCATGTATCTCTGTAGTTGATTATGTTTTTGTAAAGCCCTCTGAGACGACTTTGTTGTGATTTAGGGCTTTATAAATAAAATTGAATTGAATTGAATAGTTTTGGCTGTACGCAAAGATGGATTATACTTTACTCACATATTTTTTACAGCCATTGAAAAAATTTTGTGAATTGGATCGGTGCCATTGCCTCTAATTTACGTGTTGTTTGTTTAATGGAGCGAGTGTCAGCGTTGTACCATGGGGAGGTTCTGTCAGGATCGGGGTAAGTAAGTAAGTAAGTAATCTTTATTTGTATAACGCTTTTCACAGACATGGGTCACAAAGTGCTTCACAGAAACCCATTCACACACTCATACACCAGTAGACGGCTGCTGCCAAGACACCGGCGCTGCCTGACCCTACTGGGAGCAACTTAGGGTTCAGTGTCTTGCCCAAGGACACTTCGATATGTGGACAGCCAGAGCCGGGACGCGAACCGCCAACCCTTCGATCATCGGATGACCCGCTCTACCAGCTGAGCGAACGGCCAGAGTCTGTGATGATGAATGTCCGGGTTATGGTGACTGAGGAGATGGAAAACTGTCCGGGTTATGGAGGTGACATTACTGAATGGTCCCGCACTGGCAACTGCAAGCCTTACTGCTTTTATAGCCACAGATGAGGAACGGCTTGCAGCTGCACAGCGCGGGACCAGGTGAGTGTGGAGATGACTGGGGGAAAGGTTAACAGAGCAGAGGTCATGACAGGTTCATCTAATCTTAGTAGTTTTTAACTTGAGGGGGGCAACTATATCTAACGTAGTTTGTAGTGTGAGCATGGTACTATCGACTAACTCATCACTTATACTGGGACTAAATGTGTCCTTTACATAATCACATGACATAGACACAAATAGTGACTGAATTAACTCTTTGTACTTTGAGACAGCATGGTCACATAGTATCCTTTTCATTTGTGTTTTAATCACTGAGGTGGAAATATCCTCAAGCATAAACTGAAAGCTCATTAAAAAGTGATCTGAGAGTATGTGTGTTAAGATCAGATGGAGGGTGTGTCTGTCTGTGTCAGAGACTGATGAGATCCAAACTGTGAATAAGGACCAGGAGGGACATAAACTAGGACAAAAAGGACTGGTTTTTGGTTTCTGCAGTTGGGGAAAGTAATGGATAAAAGTAGACTTTCAAAGGAGTGGTAAGTGGAATTAGTTTTATGATTAATTTTAGGGCTGAGACCTAAACTGGAGTGAGATATTACTGCCACTCCTCCACCACCACCACTGGTTCTGGCTGTGTGATAGTTCACCTGGATTCATTTAATGGGACATATTCATCCTGCTGAAGCCAGGTTTGAGTCACAGCTAAAATATCAATTTATTGATCACTGATTAGATCATTGATTCAGAGAGATTTGGGAGAAATTGACCTAATATTGATCAGTCCACATTGGATAAAATTGTTAGATGTTCTTTTAATCTGATTATTACTTAAAACTATTTTTATTAAATTATTTGATCTCACTCCTATAGGTTTAATAATATTAGGTTTATTATTAACTACACAGTGTTTATTATTAACTACACAGTGTTTATTATTAACTACACATGGTTTATTATTAACTACACAGGGTTTATTATTAACTACACATGGTTTATTATTAACTACACAGTGTTTATTATTAACTACACAGTGTTTATTATTAACTACACAGGGTTTATTATTAACTACACAGTGTTTATTATTAACTACACAGTGTTTATTATTAACTACACAGTGTTTATTATTAACTACACAGTGTTTATTATTAACTACACAGTGCTTATTATTAACTACACAGTGTTTATTATTAACTACACATGGTTTATTATTAACTACACAGTGTTTATTATTAACTACACATGGTTTATTATTAACTACACAGTGTTTATTATTAACTACACAGTGTTTATTATTAACTACACAGTGTTTATTATTAACTACACATGGTTTATTATTAACTACACAGTGTTTATTATTAACTACACAGTGTTTATTATTAACTACACAGTGTTTATTATTAACTACACAGTGTTTATTATTAACTACACAGTGTTTATTATTAACTACACAGTGTTTATTATTAACTACACAGTGTTTATTATTAACTACACAGTGCTTATTATTAACTACACAGTGTTTATTATTAACTACACATGGTTTATTATTAACTACACAGTGTTTATTATTAACTACACATGGTTTATTATTAACTACACAGTGTTTATTATTAACTACACAGTGTTTATTATTAACTACACAGTGTTTATTATTAACTACACATGGTTTATTATTAACTACACAGTGTTTATTATTAACTACACAGTGTTTATTATTAACTACACAGTGTTTATTATTAACTACACAGTGTTTATTATTAACTACACAGTGTTTATTATTAACTACACAGTGTTTATTATTAACTACACAGTGTTTATTATTAACTACACAGTGTTTATTATTAACTACACAGGGGATAGACACAGTTTTTCTATTATTTACTACATGCTGGGTTTGTGACAGCTCAGAGTGAAGTTGATGATGCACACAGAAGTGTTTTACTCTACGACTCTGTGCCTGGGCCCACACTCTGAATTGTCATATTGACAGGTTAAATTTAGCAGCCATATTTTGTGCTCAGAGAGAGGCACCTTCCCCAGTGGGATGTATGCTATCTCTGCCAATGAGCCCAGGCTTTCCCCACAACGCACGCCACTTATCTATGAAAACTACATGGTTTTCTGAGCACCATCTAGACAACCAGCGGTTAAATGATGACAACCTAGAGGACATCTCATCACTGGACAAATTAGGCAGGGGTCCAGAGAACGCTACGGTGTCACACATCAATTTAGCAACTTTACACACCGGTGCTACGTTCACTTTAAGAACCTCTGATTGTTTCCGTCAGACATCGTTACCACCAGCGTGGATCACGATGCGGTGGAAGCTAGCCCTGCTCTGCTGTAAAAGCTTAAGATATCCTTCGATGTCACCGACTCTGGCCCCTGGAGAACACCTGACAGACACCGCTGGGTGCTTCACGTCTCTAAGAATAGAACTACCAATGAAAAGAGTGTCTCGTTCAGCCGGTGCGGTGCCATGGGGTTCAGATCTATTACAGACATGGAGCTCTTTGTGCGCGACGTTTTTGCATTTAGCACCACGCTTCCTCCGTAGTGTCACAAACTGATCCCCGGACTCTCCCAACTACACAGGACTGGCTGGGGGACTAGCCACGTTAGCATTCCTGCAGCTATGAGCACGGCCTGTGGTCCCTGCAGCCCTAGCATTAGCTTACAAGCTGCAGAGCCGTGCTTCTAACGCAGAAACCCTGGCCTCCAACCCTGACACTAAACTACACTTCCAACAGCTACTTCTATCCTCAGTAAAGGAGGCAGGGACTCACTGGACATACAACACACTGAGCAGAAAATATGACAAGAAGAAGACCTAGCCATGCTAAGGGAAGCTAGGCTAGCAGAGTTAAAGAGGAAACAATGCACTCACCGGATGTGACACCGTGTCGTCTCTGGTGCTGTTGCATCTCTCACAATGCGTTCAGGAACACATTGTTCATGACCGACCACACCCAGGTCGTGAGAGAGTCACCACACCTGACCAAGATCGGCATATCTGTCACCAGTACCTGAGGGCCCACCAGCCGCACAGCACGTGAGACACCTGGCAGACCCCAGGATCAGCAGCCCAACTGTGCGTCACCGATTGTGGGAGAACAACCTGCAGGCCTGAGCCAATATCCTGACTCACAAACAACATCAGAGGCGGCTGGAGTGGGCTAGACAACATCTCTGGTGGACTCATCAATGCTGGTCTGGTGTGCTGTTCTCTGATGAGAGTCGGTTTTGTCTTGGTTGCCCAGATGGTCGGGACATGTGTGGCGTGGACGTGGAGAACGCTATGCCCAGTGCTGTGTCCGCCCGTGCAATCCATATCCAGTTGCCATTGTGATGGTGTGGGCAGGAATCTGGGCTAACCATCGAACAGATCTGGTGGTTGTGGAAGGCAACATCACTGTACAGCGACCAGATCCTGCAGACACATGTCCTCCCGTTCCTACAGTGTCACAAAGACCTGGGGGTGTTCCAGCAAGATAAGGCCCGTCCACATAGTGAACGTGTGACTCAGGCATTCTTGCAGGCACAGGCAGTGAATGTGTTACCCTGGCCCGCATACTCGCCAGATTTGAACCCAATTGAGCACCTGTGGGATCAACTTGGTAGGCAAGTGGCCTATAGGGTTCCAAAGCCTCAGAATAGGCAACAACTGATCCAGGCACTGCAGGAGGGTTGGCTCCAGATCCCCCAGGACAGAATACGGTGCCTCGTGAGGAGCATGCGTCAGTGCATCACTGCCTGTATAAACGCTAACGGTGGTCACACCTGCTACTGACTTGTGGAAAACAGTTTTTTGGCAGTCGCCATGTTTTTGGCTTTTGTTTGTTGACAGAAGTTGTTTTGGACACTTGTTTTTTAATGTTATTGTTGCTTATATATCATTGTTATTTTCTGTTAATAGAAAATTAGTATCACGGCAAGATAATGAAAACTGTTCCACAAATTTTCCTCTCAAAGTTTTTAATGACTGTCAGTGTAGTTCTCCTCACACCTTCTTCTGATTGGTATGCGTGTTCATGCCCTGATTGTTTTCACAAATGGACATTTGATGGTGGTTGCGAGATGTGAAGGTAGGGCTGTGTCATTACAATTAATGAATAATTAAACCCAACAGTAGTGTTCCCTGGTCTGTGACAACTATAAAAAAAAACACCTTCATCATCATTGATCTCATTTTGTCAAAACTGGACATTGTACACAGCTGCCATATGGGCGTGGTCATTTTTGATCTAAAGTTCATGCTTTCATTGGATAATCATTCGGGTAACGTGGGGTAGACTAAGTACAGTACTAGTACAGTACTAGTACAGTACTAGTACAGTACTAGTACAGTTGAGAAGTCCGTAATATCTTGCGTGTGCAGTATTATGCACCTGTGCTAATTTCTGAAGTGCACATGCTTATTCACGTCCTCTTTCATCGTGGGAAATGTGTTCTGCGTGCGAAGTTTTGGGTTATAAAAGTTGTTTTTGGGAGGTAGGATTTTAACTTTGCCATGTCCCGTCTGCAATGAATATCTTCTTACCCCTTTTTTACTCATAAGTGAAAGTTGCATGCTTGCAAACTTTGATTTGTGATAAAAATCGATATATAGCACGACATAAGTGCATTGACATAATAGTGTGTAGTGTGCAGGTGCTCATGGGGACAGTTCACACACATTGTCTACTAGATGTTGAACACCCTTAACCTGACTGTTGGTGAGCATAGCCTAACGCAGCCAGATGACGTAAGTCAGGTTAGAACTCCATTGCTTTACATGTTAAACCCTGTTATCGATTTCTGACAAGAGGGTCGGTGGAGGGAGGGGGCGTGACTTTGGGGATTTATGTCCCGGATCTTTTTTTTTTTTTTTTTTTTTTTATCTTGTAAAAAAAAAAAAAATTCACCTGTGTACTCAGCTCCAAACAACACATATTAAAACTGATACATGGGCAGAAATCCTACATCAAAACCCAAATTGCCCTTGTTTTTAAAATGTTCCTATTTGACTGCCCCCCCCCCCCCCAACCTGCTATAGGGAGTATATACATCATACTGTCCATATGTTTGTGCCAGTCAATAACCCACCTCAACCTGACCCAGCTGATCCTCACCTCACTTTTCTTTGAATAGAATGGTGAGAAACTAAAGTAAACTAAAACCAAGCATTCAGAAAAAAAAAACTAGCAAACCTGCTTAAAAAAACACACACTAAAACTAACTGAATTAGGGTAAAAAAAAAACTGTAATGAAAAATCTATTATAACCCTGATCCTTAGTTCTCATTTCTACATTCTGCTATTTTATTTAGAATGTTGTGTTAATATTCCACTGAAAAAAAAGGGTGGGATTGGAGTGGGGTTTGTTTGGGAGTCAATTCTACAGGAGTGGGATGGGATTTTTTTTCTCTGCGAGTGGCATGACATGGGAGTGAAAATCCACTCCTGTGTCATGCTCTCCTTCCTAAACCCATCTCTGTTTATGATCCTCTTCTTTCTCACCTTTCTCTTTTTTTTTTTTACCCAGTGAGATCTCTTTGTGTAATGGACAAATATCCCACCCCTGCTATGGGGTACTGTGGCCTTGTACTGTGAACTATCTGTACTTTCTATGTGTATTCTTTTTTCTATTCTTAGATAAGGTAGCGCCTTATAAGCGGGCAGTAGGACCTGACCTTGGTTTTGAAGAGACCAGATAAACATATCATAATTTCCCTGGAGGAGCCTTCCCAAGGGATGATTAAAATACTATCTAATTAAATCGAATTGAATCTACTGGTCACAGACATCTCTGCTTAAATATATGTCATTATTCTCTATCGATACCCCTGGTGTATTGGTGTGTGTGTGCGGGTCCACTGTCGTTCTGTCTCGGGTTGATCAGACGGGCTGGTCCATGGGTGGCACCGCAGAGGATTTGTCGCGGCTCGTCTGGTCGGCCCGGGTAAAACAAACTGGACCCGGAGGCACCAGGGCTGTTAACGGACCAGAAGTTGAAGGCACCCGGGCTGTAAAACTCAGCACTAGGTCCACGTTGATTCTGTCCAACTGATTTTATTTCATCTGTGTCTTTGTCTCTTTTTCTCTGCTTCAATTTTTCAAGTTCCATTTCTTTCGCCTCTTCTACCTCTTTCCCCTCTTCCTCTATGACAGGGGTCAACAATCCTGGTTCTGGAAGGCCACTATCCTGCATGTTAAAGATGTTTCCCTTTTTCAGCACACCTGATGGTTGTTATCAGTCTTCTACAAAGCTTGATGACAGGCTTATCATTGGAATCAGGTGTGTTAGAAGAGGGATACATTTCAATTCAATTCAATTTTATTTATAAAGCCCTAAATCACAACAAAGTCATCTCAGAGGGCTTTACAAAAACACAATCAACTACAGAGATATATGAAAAGTCCCAGGCATCCCCTGTCCTTAGACCCTCCCCCTGTCCTTAGACCCTCCTTCTCGGCAAGAAAAAACTTCCAAACCCAGTGGGAAAAAGAAGAAATCTTGAGGATTTAAAACATGCAGGATAGCAGCCCTCGAGGACCAGGATTGGCAACCCCTATTCTATGAGTAGCACACGGAAGAGAGGGGCGGAGTCAGTTGTGGCTCATTTGCATTAAAACATCAGGCACTAAAAGCCAGCGTTTTGAAAAGGTCTGTTTCTCCAGGGGGCGGTACGGTGGTGCAGTGGTTAGCGCGGTGGTGCGGTGGTTAGCGCGGTGGTGCAGTGGTTAGCACGGTGGTGCGGTGGTTAGCACGGTGGTGCAGTGGTTAGCACTCGTGCCTCACAGCAAGAAGAACCCTGGTTGGAATCCCGTACCAGACCTTTCTGTGTGGAGTTTGCATGTCCTCCCCGTGTCCGCGTGGGTTTTCGCCGGGCACTCCGGTTTCCTCCCACCATCCAAACACATGCACTGATAGGTTAATTGGTTAATCTAAAATTGTCCATAGGTGTGAATGTGAGAGTGATTGTTTGTCTATATATGTTCAGCCCTGACATGAACTGGCGTCTCATACAGGGTGTACCCCGCCTTCACCCATTGTAGCTGGATTAGGCCCCCAGTGACCCCCGTGACCCTAGTGAGGATAAAGCGGGTTCAGATGATGAATGAATGAATGTTTCTCCAGGTTAAAGAGGCTGCTGTATTACTTCATGAATGTGTTATTTTGACCAAAGCATGTGACAGACACACTTTTACAGACACACACACTAGGGAACTGTTCACTGGTGGAAAATGGGCATGATTATGTCCCCTTTCACTCCCATTTTCTTTGAACCTTTGCCAAGGATTCCAAATTAGAGGAATTAATTACAGTATATATTTTACAGATTATTCTTTTGGAATGTGAGTTTATGTCCATGGTCATTTCAAGAAGTGAACTCGGTGGTTGAGTGAAGAAGATACAAAACTCTGAAGTTGGAGATATTTGAAGAAATGAGAGTCTGGAATTTGAAATGTATTTGTCACTTGCTGGAATTAAGCAGAAAGTCCATCAAAGTACATATATTCCAATGTTTGTTGTCCTTTTGCTACTCAGATGCCAAAAGAATGATCCTCAATTGGCATTTAAATTTAAAGCAGCGGTGTCAAATGTTATATGAAGAGCATAATAACCTATCAAATTACTCAATATTATAAATGATGACAACTTCAAATTTTTATCATTGTTTTACTGCAAAAAAAAAAAAAAATGAAATCACGAAAATATTCACATTTACAAACTATTTTGTGACAATAAAATGTGCACAACCTAAACAAATAACAACCTGAAATGTCTAAAGAAAATTTGACAGAATTTTAATAATGTTCTGCTTCTGTTACTAAGAGTTAGTGTCTTTGTAGAACTGATCCACAATAAAACACATTTACAAATAATAAGTTGAGAATGTCATTAAAATTATTCTTATTTTCCTTATGAAATCCAACCTTTTTTATTTGGATAATATATAAAAGTATTTTCATCATTGAACATGTTTTGTTTTTTTTTACTAAAACAATGACAGAAGTTTGGAGTTGTCATTATTTTTAGACAATAATGTCTTCATTTTACTGCTCTGGCCCATTGGAGATTAAATCTGGCTGAATGTAGCCCCTGAAGAAAATGAGTTTGAGACCCCTGTTTTAAAATATTCATGTTTTTGCTGTCCCCAGACTGCGGTGGCTTTGTGTTCGGACTGCACAGTTACGTCATGACGTCATTGGTGACTGTGTGCGTAAGGACAGGGGCCACGGAACTGCTGTTGTAGGGTCGACAAATAATCGGAGATGAAGGAGAACGATGGAAATATAAGTGCGGGGGTTACACCTTTAACGGCGGCTTAGTTAAAGTCCCAGTCATCGTAATCACACTGTGAAGCGAATGTTGTATGAGAGACCGGACAGGACGTGTATTTTCCTCGGTAAGGTAGCGAATGTAGGGAGAGTTAGGGAGGGCTGTAACTGCTGGCTGGGGTTTTTTTGGAGAGGGAAAACAACATGGCTGCGGTGGAGCTCGAGTGGATCCCAGAAACACTATACAACACCGCTATCTCAGCTGTGGTGGACAACTACAGCCGCTCAAGAAGGGACATACGCTCTCTCCCTGAAAATATACAGTTTGATGTGTATTATAAGGTAAGTTTGGACAGTTGTGTATGTTCACGGCTTTCATTCCGTTTGAGCTTCAGCGGTGCTAATGTTAGCTTCATATCCATAACGTTAGCATGATCTTAACGACAAAAAATATCTTTGGTTGGCTTGGGATAGCTTAAGTGTTTGACTATCCACGCCTTAAAATGATCTAGATATCTATCTGTTTAATACTTATGGGTTTATAACAAGTGTTGTCTTTATTGTGTAACTTGTATGGAAAACAATTATATCGAAGGTTAAATAATTTCTTTCAAAACAAGACACTGTCATATGTTATTTTCATAAGGAGGTTAATTCAACGTTAGCTACAGTCACTTACACAATTGGAAGTGTTTTAAAATGACTTATACAATTTGACGGCCATTAACCATTTTTTTCTTTGCCTCTGCAACACGATCAACGACTTTTATACCAATGTTGATAATGTTATTCTCATAATATATAACATACCGGTGATAATGGTTGATATCTTTACATAACTTTCTTTAAACAGTACTGTTAGGCATCTATCTATCTATCTATCTATCTATCTATCTATCTATCTATCTATCTATCTATCTATCTATCTATCTATCTATCTATCTATCTATCTATCTATCTATCTATCTATCTATCGCTTTGCGACAATAGTGTGTATTTGACACATATTCTCACTCCAAAAATATGACCATAATTACTGTATGTGTGTGTACATATATATATGGAGAAAAAAATATTTCAGTAAGTTTTTGTTATATCTCTATCTATGCAGGAAAACAACAAAAATTCAACAAGACTGTTTTTATTGAAGTGACTAGTAACAAAGTCCTTGTACACAATTTTTAACATCATCAATCCAAGGAAGGCAGGAACCAAGGAATATTGCCTTATTTTAATTGCAGACATAAAATCTGAGTGTAGACGGTTCTTTATTATAGTTAATGTTAAATCCACATAAACTTTATTAATTTATTCTCACTTTAATCACACACACAGAGTGACGGATAAATCCCCTGGTTGGATTTAACTTGATTGAAAATCTTCAAATATTAGCACAGGTTTATTCTTGCTTACATTAAAACTGAGGTGTGTGCGCACGTGTGTGTGCGTGTGTATGTGTGCGTGCGCGTGTGTGTATGTGTGTGTGTGTTACTGTCTGGGGGAAAAGTTTCAACCTGCACACAGATCAACTATGCATCTATAAGTTGTCAGCTAGTCAACAAATGACGTGTATACACTCTGGCAACTGGAGAACATCAGCCAAATGATATGTCTTTACATTTTGTTTTTGGTGTTTAGGTCCAATAAATTACAGGAGATTGTTGGGAGAAATTACAAAACGGGAGGGGGGTTGGAGATGGGTCTGAAATATGGGACAGCCCTGGGAAAAACGGGAGTGTTGACAGTTTTGTGTAAATGGTTGAAGAGGTTCGTAGTACTCAATGATAAGGATGGCTTCTGGACCCGCATTTATAAAGAGTAGTCAGTGGTCTTTATGAAAATCACATGACCTTACTCACATACCTGCATTTATTTCCAACTTGCCTTGGAAATATTAGGACTTTTGTAACTTCCAACAAAATGAGCCTTTTTCTCATTTTTGAACCACCACAGTTTAATCACTACTTCATCTGTATAGTTGCCACTTGCTGACATAAAAGTTTGGGTGCCAAAGATGAACTTATTTTTCTCCAAACATATACCATGTATTTTATGGTTTATGTTTTAAGAAAACATATAGCAGTCAGGCCTAGGGTATAATGAGAGCTTCAGAAAATGCTCATTTTTACTCTACCTTCTATCCTCACCTGTGTTTTTAACATGCTTTACATCATTAATAAAGATGTTGTGGATGTTCTGAACTATGTTTTTCAACTCTGGGCAGATAACAGTTACCACAAGTCTTCCAGAATATTTTGGAGTCAGGATTATGATTTAGGCTACATGTGGGTTTGGTTTTGAAACGGTGTCAAAAAGATATTAAGTAAAAATGGAAGTATTTCAGTAAAAAATCTGCGCCGGCATAGGGGTGAAAGCCTTGCTGAAAACAATGTAATTCACATGCCACACTCCTATGCGGGCTGTAAGCCAGTCCCACCAGATACAAGACAACAATAGAAGAAGTAGTGCGTATGCGCCCACATCCTTTCTCTACCGGCACGGCACACACGCCGGACACAAACAACAATAACACTAACACTGCTAACACCTAGTTGATTCACCATCGCTACTCTGTTGTTCGCCATCGTTGCTGTCTTGTGACAAGAATGAATGCTATAGATACAAGGCTGCTGTTTTTTCCAGTCATGTGGTCATGATGTGGGTGGGAACACACACGTTTACTCGTCAAGATGGGTATGGAAACGGCACCGTATCTAGATCTTCCCACTCTAGGATCTGTTTTCCATAGATATCGTTTTGGGGTATACGTGAGACGGGTTTCATTTTGATGAAAGGCCAATCCATTCAAGTACATCGGTTTCACGTGAATTCAAACCCCCCCCCCTTTTTTTTTTTTTTGAAGTACATTTCTACTCTCGAATTGATTCTAAGAAAAACAAACTAGAAGAGCATTGAAACTTTCTATACACCACACCCAAGGATGAATGTCTTATGTGTAAGAAGTGCAACTCTCTTCCATCTATCCCATACAGGGTTTCAGTGTACTACATTTTGGGTACCTTTTTCTGAAGGTCAGTTTTCGAGAGCTTAAATCTAAACAAGCTCCAGAATTTTGCCACTTTTTTTTTTTTCAATGATGGCATCTTTGGTACTGAAAATGTTATGTCAGCAAGCAGATACTTTGTAAGTTAAATATTTGTTGAAGTGTGCATGTTCAAAAATGAGAAAAATGCTGTTTTTGACATTATTGGTTATAAGTGTAATCATTGCAACATCCATAAATGTATATCTAAAAGAGATATTGAGCAGAAATTTCTTGTGGGTGCCTATTTTAGTGTAAACCTTCAGCAAAATAAAGCCCATTCATATTAAAATATGTGAAGAAGCAACACCCTCTTGTTCAAACTTGGTCCGACTCACCACAGACAGTTTCAAGAAAAGAACTTGAAATAAGTGTTCCTTCTTGATCTGTTTTTATCCTCATAATTTCCTTCTAGAGGGTGACCGTACTGTTTAGTATCTTCCGTCATTATCATTTGGTTCTGTTGACTTTCCCCCAGTGCACTATAAGCCTGGTGGGCCGCCAGGCCTTACTTTTACCCCTGGCCACATGCAGAGTCACTGTTTTATTTATCTTAAAGAAATTAAATGCACATTAATGCACAGTATAGACACTATTTAGAGCTTCATAACTCTGTCTGCTGACTTTTCAGGGTATGAGGATGTGTAAATTTAAAGGAAATGTGAATGGGTAGTGGACCTGGAAGTGACAAAATAAAAGCAAGATTCATGGATAAAACTGTGGATCTGTGGCTGATCAGATTACAGGTTTGTTTTATTTTGAAGGAGCTTTACATCTGTCCATAGATGTCACTCATCAGCATTGACAGTGTCTTTTACCACAAAAAAGGCAAGGTTTAATGTACGTGGGTACAGGTTTATTAAGTGGACTGTACAGGACTCTGCACTTCTGTCACATGTCTGGTACCTTCAGTCCAGCTGTAGTAGACCTCCCATTGATGGTGTCGTCAGATGAGTCTTTTTTTTTTTTTTTTTCAGATGCCTGGTACATGTGATGAACTGAAAAACATAGTGGAAAAAGTACTGATATGGTGGAAGATAATTATAATCAATCATTAACTACTGTTAAATGGCTAAAAATAAACAGCTAACCCACTTAAGCCCCAATGGGGTTTTTGGGCAAATTCTTCCTAAAATTCATGCCCAAATTAAAACAGCTGTTGCTCTGCAACTACCCAGACCAAAGTGATGAAACTTCACCTGTGTGAAGAAAACACCTAACAGTTTGTAAATCAGCTGTTAGGCATCATATATTTGTTACCCAATAACTTTGCTGTGATCAAATACTCAGCAGAAAAAAAAAAAAAAAAATCTGCCTAGATTGAAAATAGAATTTTAAACTAAATTTAGAGCCTCAAGATGTGACTTGACAGCGAAACTACCAATTATGAATCTGTTTGTCCATTTCTGAACATTTATTATGTAAAATTTGAGGTTTGTGCAACAAATAAAAATCATTTTTTTAAGGCCAGCACTACAATTTGGTCACTTGGAGAGCAGTTTAGCCAAACATACCAAATGTGTTTTTGTTTTTTTTACCTTCTAACTTGACACATGTAACAAAATACTGTCGAATGTGCCGCACTCGGAATGATTATTAACACCCGGAACCATATATTTCCCCGCAAAGGTTTCCCCACGGAACCTACATTTGATCGGACCAGTTCTGCCCAGTTGACCCCAGTACGCCATTTTAAAACAGGCATAACTTCTGAACAGATGGTCCTGTCGCAACGATTTAAAGTTTGTTAAACTTGTGAAATATATAGAATTATATATATATATATAGTATTAGAGAGTGACTTCGTTTTATCGGGAGTTTATAGTTGCGTCCGATCGAATTGGAATTACCTGCTGTACCGGAGGACTACTGGACTTTTATTCACTGGGTCTACATGCTAATCTATGCTAAACGGACTAAAAACAAGTTTCATCACATTCTACTCATATGTGGACACAAAATCCATGTTGAATTTTATATCTATGATGACCTTTGATCCCAAAGAACCAACTCAGACCTGTTGTTGTGCAAAACTAAATCCTTCTTTTCTAAGTATTTTTGTTGTAACTCGGTAAATATTCATAAGATTTTGAAATGGATTACACCATTAGAGTCCTTGAAGTATTGGCTTTATTTATAGTACATGGTATTGCATGTATTATGAAATATACTGTGATACTAAATTACTTTGTAGAGAGTACACCATCATACGCATTTTTTTACATTCCTAATTACATACTCTGCATTATAACTAAATGGTTAATATGGCATTGTAGCCTAAAGTCTGACCTTTCCAATGATATATAACATATGAATATTAAACAAGATTTCACCCTGAGATTTAGGGTTAGAAGGAGCCAGGTAGCAGGTGAAGTGAGATGGGTCTCCATGATTGGGGACCTTGGGGTGGAAATGGCTAAGAGTCAAAAGAGACGCATGAGCTGATTGGCTCACTAATCCACGACTAGAATATATCATTTTATTTCTCAAATGGTGACTGAAATTAGTTCCTGACATGGTTCACAACACATTTACACATTTCAACCTCTTGGGACCCAGGAAGATACATGTTTTGTTTTGTTTTTTTTACATTAAATAATTGTTCCTTTTTGTACCTGTATGCACATCTATGCAGTCATAATGTTGAAATGCACTTATTGGCATCTGGATTCCTTTGTATTGCATAAACCAATTCCAGTTTTAATTCAGTCTGAAATATTTAACATCAGTGACAGTTGAGACAGACCCAGGGGTTTCAAGTGCCAGTACATTAATGTTGTTAATTTATTGTACATTTAAATGTGACTATTGCATGACCTTTTTTGCATTAAAACACAGTTTGCCATTTAGACTTTGTAGTTGGTAAAATTATTGTTAATAAATGTCTTAAAATAAGTATAGTAGTAAGTATAATAAGTATAATTTGTAGGGGTGTAACGGTATACAGAAAAATCACGGTACGCACCTCGGTTTTAAAGTCACGGTTCGGTTCATTATCGGTGCAGTATGGAAACAAAACGCAAAACTATTTTCTCATTCAGCATGGTATGTATTAAACCAAAAAAAGTCAATATAAAAATGGAAACACTAAATAATTCAAAGTGCTACTTGGTACCAGTAAATTATATATTTTTAAATGAATATATAATCAAAACCAAATGTTGAAATAAAAAATTATGAATTCCCATTAAACAGTTTTAACAAACTTTAAACAAACTTTTTCCAACATCATTCTGCTGAAAATCACTTTTACATGCTCCTTTTGGAATCTGATGGGTCAC
Organism: Siphamia tubifer; assembly: GCA_020466265.1. Lineage (NCBI taxonomy): Eukaryota > Metazoa > Chordata > Actinopteri > Kurtiformes > Apogonidae > Siphamia > Siphamia tubifer. The sequence goes on from CM035795.1 coordinate 1,347,920, forward strand.
CCCAAGTTACCAACACATGCTGCATTTGAAAATGGTGTGTCACCTCCACTGGCTGTATTTCCCATTCATAGAAAATAACACAGAGAAGAAAGTCAGAAAAAGTAGCTGTGCACAAACTTGAAAAAAATGGTTCATGTGCTCCCTGTGGAAATAGTGTTTTTGTTTTTTCCCTGCACATTTTCAAAACAAGCGACTGCATGAAACCTGGATGGTACTCGGAGGTGCTAAACACACACACACACACACACACACACAGAGAGGGGAAGTGGGGGGGCAGTCATTTTTCTACGGTGCAAAAATACATACAAACTGACTATTCATTTGGTATCAGGCTATACTGAACTGAACGTCTGTTTTCAAGGGTTCAGTATGAATACATATACCGTTACGGCCTTCATAATTTCATAACTTTTTATTTTTTTTAATTTTATTTATTTATTTTACAAAAACATGGTGGGCCGCTGGTTGGCTTCCCCAGCAGAACTATCTGACAACTTGATGCGTATTTGATCAGTGTGCAGTGTACTCTCCCCCCGGACATTATCACACACACACACACACACACACACACACACACACACACACACACACACACACACACACACACACACACACACACACACACACACACAGGCCAAGGATGGCAGCTCAGTTTTAATGTAAGAAAGCACAAAACATTAATATGTTTGAAGATTCTCAGTCACGTTAAATCCAACCATGGTATATATCTCTAAGCCTGTGTATGTGCGTGCGCACATGATTAAAGTGAGAATGAATAAAGTTAATGTAAATTTAACAAAACAAAATCTAATGCGGAATATTGGATTGAATACTTTATTACAGACTCATATGTTCCATACAAAAAAGAAAAGAAAAGGCATAAAAAAGGACATGTACATCACATAGATACGTTCAATGCACACATTGATACTAGTGTTTCCACATTTCACAGAAATATCTTGTATCACTCTGCCTGTTATCACAAAGTGCAAATATACCATTGTTTGACCCAACCAGTCTACCCTTAAATGTATTAAAACAATTCCTCAACAGAGCATGAAAAGTGGGGACATTACAGCTTAGAAATAAAGTGCTGGCACTCGTCAATCTTTGGAGCTTAAGAGGAATCCTTAAAGGATAATTATATATCACCTGCAGCCTCTTCAGCTTTGTTGTTTAGTATTTACACCATAGATGTGCTGAATAGAAAGGAGTGCAATATTCTCTAAATAGATTGACCTTAACATCATCTGTGCACATATGGAACCTGCATGCTAACATGTTGGCCTGTCCATACAATTTACAGCACTGATGCTGGATACCATCATCATCATCATCATCAGTGATGATGTGTCCCAGGTAGCGCACTTTATTCACTACATCGAGTGCAGTTAGATAAAACGAGGGACATTTTTGCTTTTGGTCCTCCTTAGTTCTGGCAATTAAAATGACACTTTTTATACTTAAACCTAATATCAGATAAATGTCCATAGCAAGAACACACATTAAGCAGTTGCTGTAGCCTAGCACTATAAAGGGACATAATAACCAAATCATCTGCATAAATGAGTTGATTAATTAACCTGTCACCCGATATACACCCAGTTTTACACTGACTTAGATTGTTGGATAAGTCGTCCACGTACATACTGAATCAAACGAGTGATAAAATGCCACCCTGCCTCACCCCATTAGTTACATACAAAGGTGCAGATGTGCTACTGCCCCATCTTATTTGCATGGTTTGATTTGTATACCAGAACTGTAAAATCCTTAAAAGGTACGGTGAGCACCTCACTGTTGAAATTTTAACTGTCATTTCACTGTCAAAAGCTTTAGAAGCATCTAGGAAGCACAAACATACAGTAGAATTATGTCTCCTATATTTGTTTATGATTTCCTTGACAGCATAAACACACCGGTCTGTTCCCAGTTTCCTCTTAAAACCAAAGTGGTTGTCAGTTGTCATTGAGCCTTTCTAAAATAATCATTTCTAACACCTTGGAGGTGATGCTAGCCAGAGCAATTGGCCAGTTGTTATCAATACTGTCTTTAATCACCGGAACTAACAAAACTGACATCATTTTTTTCATGTAGTATTCCATGCAATCCAGTAAAACACATTGAGAGCATGATTTGTAATCTCTGAAAAGCATGTTTTAAATGATCTGCCTTTATTTGATCCAGCCCACAGGCTTTGTTCATTGACAATTTCTCAATGGCATATTGCACCTCTACAGGTCTAATAATCACAGTATCATTAAAAGTTACATTACCTACATTAAAATCCTCACTCTTAACACAATTAAAAATATCCTCATAATGTTTGCTCCATAGTTGTGCAATCTTTTCTGACCCTGTGACCCCATTAACACTAGAGGGCAGCGGCATTTTATTGACTTTCACTTCTTTCCAGAAGTCATTGATATTGTTATTCTGAAGCATTTTTGCTATGGAGTTCGCTCTCATAGCCAATTCATGTTTTTTAATAAAACGGATTGCATACTTCTAACAAGCATTTGGCAATTTCTTGCGTTCACACTCAGGACCATGTCTTGCTCTCCCTAATATTACCCAGGCTTTGAAAGCTTCTTTGGCCTCCACATGGAGTTCAGCTTCATCATCATTCCACCCTGGCCTCACATTATGTTGTTTACCTTTAGTTTTACATCGAGACTTAGCACTGTTAATAAGACATCCTATTATCTTGTCATATAGTACACACAGATTTTTACCATGATTCTGATTTCTACAGTTAATATCGGCACATAACAGAGCATCAGGTGGAATAGCGATGTCTCCAAGGCTCTTATCAGTTGATGCCTTGTAATGATTAAGGTGCTTGTCTGACAGCCTCGTCCAATCTATTTTCCCACTTAGTATATTGTTTTCATGACTTAACAGTTCAGGGAGGAACTGGGCATTGACCACAAATGAGACGAGTATGTGATCACTTGTAGCCATCTCACACCCATTGTATGATACAACTCTAATATCACTTTGAGGGCACACAAGCATAACTACATGTCATTCCCGTTTTCAGATGCCATATTCCTATGCATGGAGTCTTGGCAGCGCTGGGTTTATCTCGCATAAATCCCCTCTGGATACAGCTGCGGCTCATACATTTCACCAACTTCCCTGCAGATGGCGGTGACTTTAAACAAGCCAAATCGTGCATGGACAGTGTCAATTTTTCCACATGTCACATTACAGCCCAGTTTACTTTTCAAGTAACTGGCCAGTGGGCGTGGTTCCAAGTCAAGTGGAAAATGTGTAGCAAAGACACTCACCGACTTTGTCATTATTGCCTGTATGTTCCCACTAGCACAGGTCCCAACAATCCCAGCCGTCCTCTTCTCTCTCGAATGGTAAATGTTCTGCACTTATATAGTTCTTTTCCACCTTCATGGTGTTCAAAGCGCTTTACAATAGCTTCACATTCACCCATTCACACACACACTCATACACCAGTAGGTTTCTAAGGTCTAAGGCACAGGTGTCAAACTCCAGTCCTCGAGGGCCGGTGTCCTGCATGTTTTAGATATTTCCTTCTTCCATGTGATTCAGTTTAACCCTTTAACTCCAAGAACGAACAAAATAATTGGTAACATGAGCAAAGTAAGACACAAATCAAAGAAAAATACTAGATTTAAAAAACCAAAATGAAGAAAAATAAACAAAATGAGCAACAAAAACTAATAAATATTTACAAAATGACAAATAATGTGGAAAATTACTTATTACTTAATAATCTTTGCTTCTGCCTGAGCCTTTTTCAGTCAAATTCTGTATTGTTCTCTCTCTCTTTTTGCTGCTTTGAAGTGAATATATGACTGAAATAAACTAAAAAAAAAAATAGTATTGAAATTTGGTCCCAGCAATTTTAATTTTGCCTTTAAAAATGTTTAAATAAAATGAAAAACTCTTGCTTTTTGGCACCTTCTCCATGCACAAAACTAAAAGGAAAACGGTTTAATTTTTTTGAATATTTAAACTAAATCATCCATTCAGAATGCATCATTCCTGCCATTTAAAGAGTTAATAATCAGCTCCTCATCAGACTAATAATGATGCAATGGCCTCCAGGTGGAATGGAAGAGGGAAACATCTAAAACATGCTGGACACCAGTTTGACACCCCTGGTCTAAGGTCAGTCCTACTGGAGGCCTAAGTTAGGGTTCAGTGTCTTGCCCATGGACATTTCGACATGTGGACAGCCAGAGCTGGGACGCGACCTGCCTACCTCTCGGCCATTGGGCGATCCACTCTACCAAGTGAGCCACAGCCGCCCATATTGAGCATAACTAGACTACTATGGTAGCACATAAGATTTGCTGCCGCTAGCGGGGTCTAGCGTGGCTCGGCGACTGAAACTCTAGGTAAATTAACTCTCTGTCATGTGAGCATGACAGAGCATTGGTTAATGCAGAGTGATTTCCAGCCTCACCACAGCCTTGTGTACATCCTATCCAAAAGACAGCATCCAGTAGCTTTTGGTGAAAAGAGCTAGCTGGCTGGTAGTTGAGTCTCCCCTGTAGACCCCACCATGGAGAGCCAGTGAATATACTTAACCAACTTGCAGCTCAGCACATTTTGGTGACAGGCCAGACATCAGCAAATGTTTTTGTTGAATGCACTGAACAGTAGAGTAGCTATTTTTCAAAGCATCTGTTTAACTGCCTCCAAAATAGAAGCTAGGGTGAAAAACAGGATGAACACTCCAGCATTGTCAAGAAAAAGTGGGCACCCATTTGGCATCTGCTCAGCCACACTTTCCCCTGTCTTTATATTATTTATCATATTTATTATTACCTACATATTCAGCATTGTCTGACAACCATATTCTTGTCTATTCTCCATGCTAACCTCACTACTCTGTGTCCTTCAGCTTTACCAGCAGGGCCGGCTCTGCCAGCTGGGAGGAGAGTTTTGTGAACTTGAGGTGTTCGCTAAAGTACTGCGGGCTTCAGACAAAAGGTAAGAGCACAAACATCAGACCATCCCAGCGCTTCACACTGACGTTTTCTAGTCAGGGCACTGATTCTTTCCATTTGAAATTTTAGGAGGAGTTACGTGTCACACAGCACATCCCGTGCATATTTTTTAGTTTTTGATTTATTTTTTTTGCTCATCAGTGAGCAAGCAAGTTTAACAAAATAGTCTGTTGTGAAACCAGACATGTGCCCCTCAGCTTCACTTTGTTAGCAAGCTGTAAAGCCGAAAGTCTTTGATTTTAGCTGTTTTCAGACATGGGAGGGATAAATATGTGATGGAGACAAGTAGCATTATAGCTGTAACCCATAATGTAGTAATGATTCAGTTACACTGGCCATTTAAAATTAATGTTTGTGGAGTAGTAATGTTATAAGTGTCAATTATTTAATAAATGACGTAATCTGTATGATTCCTATGAAAAACAGATCATATAGCTAATTAAATGAAAACCCCATTGCCTCTGAGCTCTACAACAATACAATTACAGCCCTGTGCCTTTCTATTAAATTATATTTAACTGTTACTGGCTTGGAACTTGGCTCCACCGTAAAAGGGGTCATTGTGTTTACATCCCCGGACAGAGTTTTTGGTGGGACTGTCTGCTGACACTGGCCTCACCGGTTATGCTTCGTGTTACCATGATAGCTTGAAAGATATGCAATTTAGAAATTCCATGTTTTCCATAACAATGAATATCAGTGAGAGGAAGAACTGATTTGATTTTGGAGGATTTTTCATTCGATTCAATTATATTACACACAAGGGGACACTTTAAAGTTTAAAATCACTACATTCTTTAGTTCATATCTGTGGAACTATTTGTCTGATTGACTTCAAATCAAGTGCAAATAAAAGATCATGACGTGTGGATGCCTCTCATTATGACATCATAGTTGTCTGATTAACCCTTGTGCGGTCCTTCGGGTCAAAGAGACCCGGTGGTTCACAAATGTACCATTTTATACGTACTGTAGGATGCCATTGCTTACTACTGAAAACAGTAACATATCCTTGGGGGGTGGGGTGATGAGTCTATGGAACTGAACTTTGGAATCTGGGTTTTTAAGACCCGATTGTAGGACACAGCCAGTGTGCCTTTCACGAAGGACCGCACAAGGGTTAAAGGGTAAATGGACTGCATTGATATAGCACTTTTCCACCAGCCATTTCCAGTAGTGTTGTCAAAAAAATCGATTTTAGATACTAAATCGATATTGACCCTTGGTATCTAATTAGATACTAAGTTGCTGGAAAATCGATTTTTGTTTTTATGGCGCGTCACCGCTTTTTTGTAGCGGGTAACGTTAAGAATTCTAAACAGGCATCAACGCGGTCAGCTCTGGAACAGACTTTCTGTGCTGAGGACCCTAAGCACATCACGCAGTAGCCAAGATGGAAGCTGAGGAGCAACAACAGAGCCAAGCTTCGGGCACTCCAACGTTGCTCGAAAATGTAAAAAGCAAAGCATCTGTTTGGAGATATTTTGGGTATGACCCAGACGACCAAGACAAAATAAAATACGTCGACAAGCCGTGATGTAAGACTTGTCTTAAAGTTGTCGCCACAAAGTCGAGCAGCACGACCAACCTCCAAAAGCATAGGAAAACAGGATTTTTTAATTTGAATAATAATACTGTTTTGTTTGTCTGTTTTCTGTTGTTGACTTAAATAAAATTTTTTCACACATTTGTGCTTTTTTGCACTCCAGCAAGGACACTTTTGCAAATGGACACGCTGACATTTTTGGACAGGTTAATTTTGCTCTCTTGTTCTTTGGTTTTTTACCTTTGCTAAACACAGTCAATTTTGCAGAAATTTGCACTAGTGAAGCATTTACTTGAATATATACATTTTATTCTGCTGTTTATATTTAAAACAAAATGTTTATTTTTATATTGTTAAGGTGATTAACACTTTGGTTGTGCTGGTTTAAATAAAATTTTAAAAGGAATCCCTCACATCTCCAGTATCGAAATTAGTATCGAGTATTATCCTTAGTATCGGTATCGAGTTGGAAATTTTAGTATCGTGACAACACTAATTTCCAGTACTTTCTGTCTGAGCCACTCTGACTGTTATGGTTCTTCATTCATCGGCAGTTTTGTTTTTTTAAGTTTAATCCGGCACTGGGCTGCCGCTTGAATGAAGCCCCTTTCTGCCATTTTAGCCGAAACCAGCTGGAACACTTTTTCATTGCGGACAGCCCCATCCATCTCCTGCTGCACTGCCTCCTCGCCAATAACTCATAATAAAACTTGTACGTCATTACTACTCCAAACTCCATTTGCTAGGCATCTTCTCTTCTTTTCTGACACACATGGGCTTTCCGACGCAGATGTTCTTCCAATTCCACCTCGCTTTGTGAGGATGCTTTTTCTCAACCAATCACCATCTGGCAGTGCTTTGCTCCTCCCAAATGGAGTAGTATGATATGCTTGGGACCTCAAGCAGAAGGGTGACTAAAATGGTAACGGGTACCATGGGACTAGTACGCTTTCGTCATAATGGAAAGCGTACGGTTCTGAGCTGTAATGTACTGAACAGCATAGTGGAAGTGGAGCTTAACTCCGCCTCCTGGGCAAATTAATATTTCCCACAAATGTAATTATGGTGCTTCTGACTAAAAAAAAAAGTAGTTTAAAAACCCAGCTTCTTTTAAAGTGAAATGACTGGATCCATGTTGACTTGAGGCTTTTTAAAACTGCTCTAGCTTGCTTATTTTTCACAGTACAGACATAAAAAGCACTTCCCCTTTTCCCTCAGGTCCTCCTGCCACTAATGATCAACTTTGTTTTCACAAATAATTCCAAAAAATTGCTGGAGTTTTGGCAGTATGTTCATACTTGTATTTACATGCAACTCTGTGTTTCTCTCTGCTCTTTGACTGCTGATCACTGTGGAAACAGAGTTACAGTGTCTATGAAACACCTGGGGATGATGAAGATTGTGGGAGGGACCTACACAGACTGTGGGAGGGGCTTTAACATGACCGATACAGACTGTGGGAGGGGCTTTAACATGACTTACACAGGCTATGGGAGGGGCTTTAATAGAACTGACTGTCTACAAATGGTGAACAGGAGATATATTTTATGTCACACCAACCAAGCACACAGGTTACATTTCCTTCAGGAAATGTATGGATCTTGTAATATTTTGTTTTGTTGTATTCCCATTATAGACACCTCCTGCACCACTGCTTTCAAGCACTAATGGACCATGGTGTGAAAGTGGCCTCAGTTCTGGCGAATTCCTTCAGCCGCCGTTGTTCCTACATTGCGGAGTCAGACGCCCATGTCAAAGAGAAGGCCATCCAGTTTGGCTTTGTGCTAGGTAATGGGGGGGTTTCACTCACACACTGTGAATAATATGAGTGAAATGCTCACTTCTAGGAAGATGGGACCAGCCTGTGGTCACACCAGCTGAGTAGTTTTCTGTCTTATTTGTATACACTCATTGTACACAAAATAGATTTTAGTCCTGCATACACTTTTATAGAATGTTTTTCTTGTAATTCAAGAACCACAATGGAAATGAGCTCATTTGAGCTTTTTTTGTTATCATTTTGACATGTGCACAAGGTACATAAGCACCATTTTATTGTGTTTTATTTCTTAACCTTGTGTTGTGTCAATAAACAATATCAAATCAAGTGTGTGTACCACAGGCTAGTTTCAAGGAAGGTTCTAATATACAACTTAATTATTAATACAATAATAATAATAAGTAATAAAATAAATACATTCATTGATTATCATAATATCACTAATAAGAGTTATAATTATTAAAATGAATAATTAACGGGAACAGTACTGTAATGGTAAGGTGAGACTTTTTCACTAATCCAACAATCTTTTTCTCTACTTCAACTTCTTCTGGTTTAATGTGTTTCTCTTTCTTCTCTCTCATTGCAACATCAACAACAATCAACATATCCACCTCATCCATCATACAATGAACAACAGAATTGTAAATATTCAGGTTTGAAAATGGTTTAGTTTGATCAGAAAACCATAGGGTTTTTTTTTATACGGACACAGCTCTTTTTTATATCCGTATTCTTTTCTGTTGTTTTTTTTCCAGTATTTTTGTTGCTTCCGAGATGTAAATACATCGTCAGATGTTTGAGGTGTCACTAAAACCACAAATATTGGTGTCATAGTCACTCTTTTGCCGGACATGCTTCTGTGCATAAAAGCAGATTCTCTGTTTTTTTTAGTCAGAAACAGGAGCTCATGCTGAAACCACCCTTTTTTAATGCTCATTACTAAAGAACCCAAAAGGCTTGAAACTAAAACTTTTTCCTCCATGAAAGCAGAGAATGTACACTTTGTTTTGATCCTTTCAATGTTTATGTAGTTATTGAACTCAAGGTTCTGTGGGTCTTAAATCAGTGAAAATGATCAAACACTGGCAGCCAATGAGTTAAAGGTCTGGGCTGGTTTGTTGTTAAAGTTACAGTCCTGAAGGTTGGGATGTTTGAGAGTTCAAGATTCAATTCAATTCAGTTTTATTTATAAAACCCCAAATCACAACAAAATCGTCTCACGGGGCTTTACAGAAAAGAAATCAATAATAAGCCAAAAAGTACACTTAACTGACCATTAAATGCCAAGTGCCAAATTCAGTCAGTACGTTTACGTGCATATCTAAGCGGAGCTATTAGCAATAACTGAGTTAGGGCTTTAACCATGACCCCCCCCCCCCCCCCCCCTGACCACCACTACCCTTAAACAAAATAACCTTAATGCAATAGCGTAAATGCCACACAATTTATTTTTCATTTGTCCTCGTTTCACCAACCAAGAAAAATATTCCTCAGCAATGTTAATATGAGCCACTTGTTTGTACACCGAGTAAATTATTTATAATTTAAGAGGAAATACACTTCTACTATATTGATGTAATGATCAATAACACAATTCTATCCAAGAACCTGGTAATTCTTCAACTGTAGACCTTCAGACACAAACGTCATCAAATATTTAGTCATTATACATATATCACATGTATCGTTGTGTAAATGACATGGATATATTTCATAACAAAAGTACCAGAGTTCCACCATTTACCTCAGACCTCTATTAAAACAATATTCAATTGTTTGCTTTGTTTAGTAAATACTGCATATAAAAATAAAATCTTTAAATATACATGCTCAACCCTTGCCCAAATTTGTGTTCTGAAAATATTCCCATTCCCTTTTCAACATTAATAACTAAAGTTGCATTCAACAGCAGCAGTAGCATTATGGCCTGTATCCACAGAATGTCTTTTTAGTGCAGAGAGCGCTTAAAAACCTTGTCTCAGGCACTTTTCGAGAACGCTTGCGTGTTGTTGCCAAGTTACACAAACTGCACATACTATGTATCTAACACGGAAGTATGTGATAACATTAACACCTTCCTTGTTATCAGCATACAAAAATACTTTTATACAATGGTCAAGACTCGCATCTTGGCATTGGCTGCAGCGTTAGAATCAGACGTTTCTTGGCCATAACGTCAATCGTCAAAATGAAAATAACCATGCAAGAAAAAAAAAAGGGGGGAGTACCACAGGCTTGTACAGGACATACTGCTGGACAATGTTCGTCTGAATCCGCTAAGATCAACTGCTCAAGCTAGTCCAAATTTACCGCCATTCTTTTCACTGGTTGTCCATTGTGGTTGTCCCGCTTCCGCCTTGCTTTTGATCGGTCAGTAAGAGATTGACATTGACGAGCATGGCACTGTTCTAAAAGTTTAACTATTTTCACCTGCATCAAAAAACAGTCTCTTTTGGCACTTTTTTAGTGCTTGGTGCTCTTGACGCTATTGAAAGTTGACACACACAGGCCCTAACTTCAATATTTTGTATGGTCGAGTGATGGAGAGAAAACCACCCTGGTACCCCATGGTATGTGAAAGAGATAGTTAATGAAAAAAAGACAAAAACATATTGTACATCTTTGCAATATGAATATTGCACACTGTTATTGCAATAACAATATTTTTTAGATATATTGTATATATTGTGCAGCCCCTGTGTGTATATGGCTTTGAGAACTTAGATATTAGCTGGACTAAGGTGTCAGTGCATGTAAACATACTAACAGATTGTTGGTTAATGTAAAATAGAACATGCCAAAACGTGTATGGACTTGGTGGTGTTAAGTGATGGTCAAATGTTTTTTTTTTTAGTGATGCAGATACAGTTTAACACTTCTGAATGTCATATGAAGATAAATTACTTCCACACTAGAAAAACACAGCACTAGATAAAATCCTATCTTTTTTGATAGACCACAAGCAGTGAAAATGTCATTATCTGTAACAGTTTTATGGATAGTTTGGTCTAAGACACAGACTAGTTGTCTTTGTGGAGATTTAAAAAACTTTGATACAATAGATTTTACTAGTTACAGTATCATATGCAGACTTATACACAAATGGAATCAAAGATCAGCGGAATTCATTGTAATCTAAGATGAGAACAATATTTTTATTAGATGTACTTTATTTCGTGAACACAGAGGTCCCAAACATGTGGCCCGCCAAAAGTTTTAATGCGGCCTCTGGGATGAATTTGTAAAGTGCAATAATTCCACAGTCAAGGCTGTGGAACTGATTTTAGTTCAGGTTGTACATACAGACCAATAGCAACTACAGTCAAATAATAGCATAATAATTTCCATATAAATAATACAAATGAAATAATGATTCCATATTTTATTCTTGGTTTGATGTGAAAATAACTCTATTAGACTATACCAATAAATTATGACAACTTCAAACTTTTGTCTTTGCTTTAGTGCAAAATATAACATAACTGAAAATATACACATTTCCAAACTATCCTGTAAGATTAGTATGTGAATAACCAAAACCAAAATGATGAAATCAGATAAAAGGTCAGATGACCAAAAGCTTTGATCTTGGTTATAACGATTTTAGCAAAAGCCAAACGAGCCTCCTGATGTTTCCTCCTGAGTCGTGTAACCATGGAGACGTCTTTAGTGCAGGAATGTCTGGATGAATGTCTGTGATACCTTCATGTCTTTGTTCTAGGAGAGGCAAAATATTGTGATGGTTAGAACTTGTAATCCTAGGAAACGTCTCTGCTAGTGGCACCAGAAACCTTATGAAGTTACAAGACATCAGACATTTAAAAAAATTATATCAAGATCCTGGATGACAATGTGAAAGTGCAGAGAAACTCCAGTTTGATGGTAGGAGATCATCCAAACTGACCCAGCTGGAGGCTTTGGTCCAGGAAGCGTGGACCAGAACCCCACAGGAGACAGCAGACAGACTGTGGACACTTAGAGGAACCATTATCCAGAACAAAAACTAGTCCATTTACTATTAAGGGAAGACTGAGTAAACCTCGGTTATGAATAATTTTGAATATGTTTTTTGGAAATCCACTAATAAAATGCTCCTGAAGTATTTTTTTCCCCCAAATATCATTTGTTGTTTTTCCTTCATTTGTGTTTCACGTACAGGTCAAAAACAAACTGGATAAAACTGATTCTTTTTAAGATGAAAACAAAAAGTCACAAAAAATGTTAGGGATATGAATAATTTTGAGGACTGTATCTAGAACTTTGTCACCGTCATGGTACTCAAAGGGCCTCACATTCACCCATTCACACACACACATACACCAGTCATTCCCAGTGGGAGACCAAGTCAGGGTTCAGTGGCTTTGCCCAAGGACACTTTGGCATGTGGACAACCAGAGACGGGATGTGAACCGCCGACCCTTCAGTCATTGGACGACCTGCTGTACCAACTGAAACACAGCCGCCGTACAGCTATATGCATTAAGGACCCTTTTAATATCTAAAAATGCTGAATAACAATCTTTTCTCAAAAAAATCTACCTCGGACTTTCAACTCCACATGTCAACATATTAGCCTCGGGCTAATAACACACTACTTCCGTCTTAGAAAAAAAAACACCATGTTTGTTATAAGACTGAAAATCACCCTCTCCAAATCAGATAATATGAATAAATGATACATTTTCTGAGTCTTTAGGGTATTTCAGTGTTCAGATTTTGTTTCTCTGATTTTCCTTAGTGCCACAGGATTAAAAGACCAAAGATGACTTAGGCAGAAATGTCAGGAAAATGTATGTGACTAAAAGTTTGAAGAGCTCCAGGGTTGGCTGTATTTACCCAAAATGTTCACAAAAGGGTTTAAATGAAAGCTCATAGTCTCCCCTTTTAAAATGATACCAAATATAATAGAATAAAATATTTCAATATGTCTTATATATTGCCAACTATGTCAGGCTGAAGGAGGCCTACAGGGCAGGCTGGGTCTCTGGAAGCAGCTGACTGGTACCGGCAGGCCAAGTAGGCTGCGGCAGTAGCGGTCACCATGGCAAAAACTCAGGCGTGGGAGGAGTTTGGTGAGATCATGGAAGAAGACTTACCGATTAGCTCCAAAGAGGTTCTGGTAAACCATCCGGTGCCTCAGGGGCGGAAGGCGGAAGGAGCACATGAACCAGTTTAATCCGCCATTTTTTTCAAGTTTGTACAGCAGCTACTGTGGCACGGTGTTCTCCCGTAGATGCTAATGCTACTTCAGATTTGCTGCAATGGGGGACTGGTTTAACCCCACCCGGGTAACGCTAAAGTCCATCTGACATAAGATGGACCGGCTTTTTCTGGGTCCCTCGTTCCTCTTGTTATTTTCTGTGAAAGCGATATGCAGCCAGTGGAAGTGACACTACTTTGAAATGCAGCATGTGTTAAGTCGGGGTGACCCATCAGATTCCAAAAGGAGCGTGGAAAAGTTGTTTTCAGCGGAATGACGCCTTTAAGAGCATGCTCAGTAGAGATGATCCCTTGTGTACACCTTACCTGTGAAAAGTGATTCCACAGGATCTCGTTTGAATGCTCCACTCCTTTTGAGTAACCATAAGCAGCATCTTTCCCAGTTAAGCTATGTATGAAAAGTAGCAGTTATATTTCGGTAGTAAAACCAGCATTTTTGTTTATAGAACGTTGTGGTGCAAAAATTAAAAAACTGTTCATATAGACTTATGAATCTGAATAACATGTTGAATCATCGATTTTTATTGTCTTTGTATTTTAACAAATTCCTCTTTGGCCGTTGGGCCCAATGAGCTCAAAATCGGTGCACACTATCTGGACAAGGGGGGCATCAAAAGTTATTAAAAACTTTTGGAAATGTTGCATCGTTTTTGTGCTACAGTGTCGCAAAATTTTCTCTGAAAAATTACCACTACATAAATTGCTTCAGCTCAGACATACGAGCACCGATTTGGCTGAAATTTCACACAAACACTCATCTTCCAGGTCTACATCTATTTAGATAATGACATTCCGATTTCGTACTATAGCGCCCCCTAGAAATGTACTCATGTTAAAATGGCTGTAGTTCAGACATACAAACACTGATCTGGCTCAAATTTGACTCTGTTGTCTATCTCCTGAGTCTACACTTGTTTATCAATAGAAATTGCAATTTTGCTCTATAGCACCCCTTACGTCTTTCCTAAAACTCCTGTAGTTTGGTCATGCAAACACTAATTTGGCTGAAAGCATCCATCCATTCAATACACAAAATTTCAAATAACTCACTCAATAGCGCCCCCTACATATTTAGACAAAAGTGAGCATTTTTATATTGCGGGAATATTGCATCCTGCCCACAGTACAATGTCATCTTGCTGTTGGCAGTTGCGAGGAACGGCGAAGGCCTTCGAGACGTCTTACAGTTTTAATTATCATTATTCTTTTATTTATTTATTACTGATTGATTGATTTTGTCATTAATTTAAAAAAAAAAATTCCATCTTATTTGTGTTATTATTTTATTATTGATTATTAGGCTGAGTTTGAGAATCCTGATCTATGGCTACGCTGGTCTACAAATAAAATGCTTCCAGAAAAAAAAACCTAATGAAATTTTACTTACATTGTAGCAACTTGGAAGTCCTACAGTGTTTGAAGGCACTGGTGACGTGCCTCTTTCGTACACATGTGGAATATTTACTAATCCACTGTATACATATTAGGGTTGTCAAAAAAATCGATTTTAGATACTAAATCGATATTGACCCTTGGTATCTAATTAGATACTAAGTTGCTGGAAAATCGATTTTTGTTTTTATGGCGCGTCGCCGCTTTTTTGTAGCGGGTAACGTTAAGAATTGTAAACAGGCGTCAACGCGGTCAGCTCTGGCACAGCCGTAATGCCGGCGTGTAAGTTAAAGTCTCTTTTTTTCTCCAGCTGCCTCTGACAGCACACGGGATGACGCCAGTGCGACCACAGACCTATACACTATTTCTATAGGTCTGTGATTGGACCATCCGATGTAACTTTGCTTTTAAAGGCCTCCATATAGTCGAACGTTTATGCGCGCGGGCGGCAGCCAGGCGGTAGCGCATAGTATCACGTTACCACCACGGAGGCCACCGTGAGCATGTCAGCCTATCATTTTTGACGTGCGCGCTGCTAGTCCCGCGAGGGGTCCGCGGTGGTCACATGATGCAATACGCTGCCGCCCGCGCACATAATGCTCGACCATAAAGAGTCTTGCAGTTAGCACTGCAGAAGGGTTTGAGCAAAAAGATAGGCCTACCTTAACTTACCAAGAGATAGACATGCATTTATTCTGCACCCGCACTCACTACCTTTTTTTTAACAGTCCATGGAGGACATTTTAAGAGGAATCCCTCACATTTCCAGTATCGAAATAGTATCGAGTATCGAGTATTATCCTTAGTATTGGTATCGAGTTGGAAATTTTAGTATCGTGACAACCCTAATACATATACATAAACCATGTGGAATAATAAACCATCATATATATTAAAAACATGAACTAACCAGTACTAAAGTAATTGTTCTCATTCATCAGATTCAAGTGTGTAAGATTTAGCACATTTAATGTCTGAAGGAAAACAAATTGCAGACCAGTGTTATCAGGCTTCTGCAGAGTTTGATGGTAGGCTGATCATTTTATTTGGGTGTATTGGAAGAGGGATACATCTAAAACATGTAGGATAGTAGTCCTCAAGGACCAGGATTGGACACCCCTGGTGTAGACTATAAAACACCCATCTTTTACCTCAGACATTGTACAGGATTAACTCAAGTGTCTTTCTACTTTGTAGACATTTGGACTCAAGTCCTTGTTCTTTTGTGGTTTCCAGGTGGATTCTTGTCTGATGCAGGCTGGTATGGAGATGCAGAGAAAGTATTTCTGTCGTGCCTGCAGCTATGCACACTCCACAGTGAAGTCCTCCACTGCTACCGGGCCGTGGAATGCTGTGTCAGGTCAGTTCCAAAATGCTCTGACTATGAGGCGTTACTTCCCAACATACTTTTATCCTGGATTTGGTAGGATACAGAAAATAAAAGTTTTGTAAGGGTGTTGCAGTACTTGTTAATTGTCCATTAAAATAACTCCACTGTTTTGGTACTTGGTACAGACAAGATAAAAAAAAAAAACAAAAACAGCTGTTATGCATACTGATGCAGATGCAACACATCTGTTCAGGAATAGTTGTAACACCCCGATACTACAGATGGTGGCGCTACCACTTCACACCAATAAACAGTAACAAGAGAGTAAAACATTTCAATGTAACTAAACTGCATATATATAATATTCTAGCACAACCAAGTTTTAACTTACTGGTTTAAAAAGTAGAGAAGTCATAGAAATGAAGCAGTGTGTCTTTTAGATAGATAGATACTTTATTGATCTCCAAGGAGAAATTTACAGCACCATCAGCTCAAAAAGTTGAAACCTAAGGGCATGCAAGTCGAATAAAAACAATTAGCAGAAATTAGTTAAGTAATAAAAATAAAATCAAGTACTACAAGCTGAAAAATAAAAACAAAACAGGAGGTAGTGATGGTAGGGGGAACA
Source organism: Siphamia tubifer (assembly GCA_020466265.1). Lineage (NCBI taxonomy): Eukaryota > Metazoa > Chordata > Actinopteri > Kurtiformes > Apogonidae > Siphamia > Siphamia tubifer. The sequence continues at coordinate 1,364,816 of CM035795.1, forward strand.
AAGTGAGTAAAGACATGACCATGGTGTTCTAAAACGAACACCTGGCAGTTCACTGTGCGGCATGAAAGTTAAAGTGTAAATTTTTAGTCCAAGGTTGTGTGTTTTCAACAGTGACCTGTAATAATGTCATGATGTCAATAATGGCGGCATGGTGGCTGAGCAGTTAGCGCTCTTGCTTCACAGCAAGAAGACTCTGGTTTGATTCCCAGACCATGTGGGCCTTTCTGTGTGGAGTTTGCAGGTTTCTCTCCCCATTTCAGGTTTTCTCTGGATGCTCCGGTTTTCCTCATCACCCAAAAACATGTTTGTTAGGGTAAAATCCTCCATCCAGGTGATTCTGACCATTAGCCTGGCTCTACAGCGAGAGATGGGTCCCCGGGCACCGTACATAGCAGCCCACTGCTCCCCAACGGTATCAAAGAAAGGATGCGTTAAATTTAGAGGACAAATTTTGTTGTACACTGTATAATAACAAATAAAATACTTTACCTTTTACCTAATGTCCTGCCAGGAAGAGCTGCATGATTCTGGGAAAAAATGTGTATCATGATTTTCTTGATAAAAATTGATATCACAATTCTCTGCACATTTAAAAAAAATTGTTACATTTTTATTCAACTCAAACCCAAAATTTGCATACTTGCAATTTGCATAACAAAATATTTAACTATTGAACTATCATTGAACTATTAATTTAGCCGTTCATGAGGTGTAATATCACTGATACATAGATAGATTATTATTATTTTCAGTAAGTTTAGTTGATGATTAGTGTTGTTTGGCTTTATAAATTCAAAATGTCATCAAATATCGTTTATCTAATGTCTTGATCTTTTCTTTTTATTTTATTCCAACATACTCTACTGTGTAATAAATGGGGCCATGTCTTTAGCGATGTGCTGCAGTTTTTTTCTTTTTTGCCTGCTGGAGCTCAGTTGTGTATAGTTTCCGTTATAGGTGTCTGTTTTTTTGGACGTGCATTTTCAGGGGTCTTGTTTCATACGGTTTCTTCATACTGGCGTTTGAGGTGACTAAACAGGTTGGTTGGATTGTTGTAATGTTGACATGTTACCCTCACATTAGCTGAGAAGCTAACTGAGCTAACAGCTGTTACGTTTCTGTCTGTGAGCACCAATTTGATTCGTGAGTGGTCTTAAATGATTCGGGACATTCTCTCTCAGCTTTCTAATGGTGTATAGCATGACTATATTACGGAATGACGTTTCAGTTTTTAACTAAAGTATCTAGCATTCCATTTCCAACTTCAAGACGACCATCAGCGTGACGGCAGCACTCGGAATAAATGCGAAGCACAATAACAGTATTAAATTTTTTTCCGACCCACTTAATAACTTAACTAGAAAAAACTCTTGAGAGTGCACACCTCTGTTGGGTTTTCATCAATTTTCCTCATGCAAACTTCATCTATCTCCTCACTCACTTATGTTGTGCTTCGTCTTTCTGCCTTGCTTGCCACTGAATCATGTGACATGTAGCAAATCGTGTAGATGTGAATCGAGATCATGGTTTTTAACAATATATATCGTGCAGCTCTATTGCCAGGTTCAGACAGTGACGTTAACTGACATTTATGAATGCTTAGAAAACACTAGACTACATTCACAGAGGCTGTGAAAGGACCAGGTAAGCTGTAACTTTTATTCACACACTAAGTGGTTTCTATGATTGTGTGTAGTGTTATCTAAATACATTCGTAAAGGGGGGGGGGTAGTTTTACTGAAGGGTAACTCCAGTCTCTGTCATATGGTTAAAATAATTTGGCTATGGCCACATAGCAATGCAATGAGGTTTCTTTTTGTACCGGGTAGAAAAGATATCACATCCACACTGGGAACGGATCAGTAAAGTATCACATAAACATGGCAACAAAAGGTGTGCTGAAAACGATGCAATACACATGCCAGACCTCTAGGTGTGCTGTAATCGTCCCAGCGGATACACCAGAACAATAGAAAAATTTAAGCCCATGGAGGCTTATACCAGTGCCAAACTCACCCCAGAAACAAAGAAGAAGAAGAAGGAGTGTGTAGGTGTCTTTGCTGCTCGTTTGGTTGGTTTAACATCAAATGGTAAATGGACTGTACTTGTATAGTGCATTTTATACACCAGCAGGTCCCCAAAGCACATTACAATTACACACACATGCACACATGTCAACAGTAGATTTTCCTTCAATAACACCAATAAACTGAGCAGTGACTGCAGCTCTGCTGCTACCACTACTCTGGTGTCCACCATGATCCTCGCTGTCTTGTTTATGAAATAATGTTGCATGTGAAGCTGCCATTTGTTCTGGTAATGTGGTTGTGATGATTTAGAATAAGCGTAAACAAATCCATTTTACTCATCCAGATGGCAACACAACAACACCGTTGCGTTGCCAGATCATTCCACTCTAGAACACATTCTTAAAAGATATCATTTTGTGGTACTCAAAATGCCAATACCATGTGGATGTGAGGCCAAAACGATAACAAACTTTATCAGATTCACTCGAAAACATTGCTGTGTGGACGAGGCCTAAGCTTGAGAGGTCCCTGATTTTTGATTGTGCCTGATGAATCAAACAGAAATGCCAGTAGGTGGTTAGAGTGACTTCAGTGTGTTGTGTCCTAAGTAGTGGTCCAGTCTTTCAGGTCACAGATTAAATGCAAATATTAAAGCTGAGGGAGACTTTATCACCCATTTTTTACCAAATCTGTAAAATCTGAGTTATAACCTGAAGCTGAGTCCTGCACGGTTCTGATTTTGACATACCACAACCGCCCGTACCGGTCATCTTCAAACTTGTATCCGACCCGTTTTCCGACGAAAAAATAAATAAAAATCCGCACCCAAACCGACCCGCTATAAATGAACCCGATATCCGACCCGAACCCAAAAGAAAATGTCAGATAGCCAAACTTAAATACAAACATTTATTGCCACGAATATACTGAACAGTGACATAGCCAAGGCAGAGCCAAATAAAAATGTTGTTAAACGGTAGCAGACAAATAATAAACTCAAAAAATATTTTTATCCGTGAGCTCACACACACACACACACACACACACACACACACACGCTTGAAAAACGGACAGGAGGTAGCTATACAAGTCCAAACTAAAGAACAGTTTTTAGCCTATGAGCTGCAAATTAGACCCGCGACCACACACGTCCGACCCGAACTGAACCCATATCCGACACAGCACAACATTTTTCACCCGTTTGGTGAAAATCTGCGGTTCACCCACGGGTACCCGAACCCGTGCAGGACTCTGGCTTGAAGATCATTAATCTGTTTGTGATTACTCACCTGAATCATTTATCATGTTGAATAGTTTTGAAATCTACAGTACTCTACCATAACCAATTGATTACAAACCAAACTGGTAGGTAACTGTGAAGTGCATTGTGGGAAGGGGAGATTCATGCAGCTGCCTGCCAGTGGCAACAAACATGGTGCGCAAAGGGCTGGAGGGAAGTGGAGCTCCAGAGTTACTTTACCAGCTCTCTCTATGTTCAGACTGCTAAACTAAACTAACTAAAGGTCTTTTCTCACTTCTCTACAGGCTGCTTCATGTCCGCAATGGTAACTGTAAGTACCACCTGGGGGAGGAGACCTTCAAGCTTGCCCAGTCTTACATGGATAAACTAGCCAAACATGGCCACCAGGCCAACAAGGCAGCACTGTATGGCGAGCTCTGTGCCTTGCTCTTCGCCAAAAGCCATTATGATGAGGTTAGTATGATTGAACATATGTAAAATAGGACCTCACAATGAGGCCTTACATTTTTAAATAAGTTAAGTTGTGTCAGGTGGGTTTACTCCCCAGTTAGACGAACACTGATAAAGTCTACTTGCATAACTACTGTTTTCTATTTACCAGGCATATAGGTGGTGTATAGAGGCTATGAAGGAAATTACTCCAGGACTGCCTGTTAAAGTAGTTGTTGATGTTCTGCGACAAGCCTCCAAGGTTCATCATTGTCACTTTTTTTTTTAACAAAATGCATATGATGGTGCAGTCCAGATTGAATGAAAGTATAATTTGAAACGTTCTTTGGTCTCCAGGCCTGTGTGGTGAAGAGGGAGTTCAGAAAAGCAGAGCAGCTGATCAAACATGCAGTGTTTCTAGCAAGGTAACCACTGTATTTATAAGGACTCCAGTTTATTAGGTTTCCCTTCTGTTGTCTTGAATACTAAGTTGATGTTTTGTCTTTTCAGAGAACATTTTGGACACAAGCATCCCAAGTATTCTGACACATTGCTAGATTATGGATTTTACTTACTAAATGTAGACAACATATGCCAATCAGTTGCAATTTACCAGGTAAGTGTAACGTCTTCTTGTGTCGTGTCTTGTTGGTAGTAACAGAAGTTTGTACCTGTTTAAACATGACAAAACGAAACATTTTCTATTTGAATTGCAGACAGCATTGGACATCCGACAGTCTGTGTTTGGAGGGAAGAACATCCATGTTGCCACGGCCCATGAAGATCTGGCGTATTCATCATATGTGCACCAGTACAGCTCTGGGAAATTTGACAACGCGCTGTGAGTGCAATGAATCTTACAAACTCAAAACTGTTCGTACACCAGCAGGTTAATTACATTAGATCTGAGTGTCCAGATGAAGCACAAGATCATGACTCATACTGTGAGGCTTCATTCTGTTACTTACTTACTGTTGCTTTGAGTGTTTACCAGAGGAAGATACTGCATTTCTTAGCTTAAAATTTATATGTTTTAACTCCAGTGTTTCCTCAGGGGGGTCCTCCACACTGCTGGGGGTACTGCCCGTGGGTCCCCTCGGCCCGGCTGGTTGGGGGGGCTCCTCACCTTGGTAGGGGGCTCTCCCTGTCTGTCGGCGTCGGGGGTCCGTGTGCTGGCGCCTCTAGTGGTCATGGCCCGGGGCCCGTCCCAGTGTGGAGGACCCCAGAGTAGACGTTTCCATGATGCTCAGTGTCAGGTCATGTGTCCTATAGCTGAAGCTGAGAGTGTGTGTGTGCGCGTGTGTGTGTGTGCACGTGTGTGTATGGGTAGGTGTGTTGATGTGTATGTGTGTTCTGTGAATATATGGAGGGAGGGAAGGGTACTTGTTTTTAATGTATTTAATGCTGTAAAGCACTTTGTGTTGCATTTCTTGTATGAAAAGTGCTACATAAATAAAGTTTGATTTGATTTCTTGAATTTCACACTAATCTATCACTCTCTACAATTCAGTATTGGGCAATACTTGGATGTCTGTGCAAAACAACTATGGTCAAGTGAAAGCTCTTCTCAGAACAGTTTTTTTTAAGCAAGGTATGAAATTGAAGTTATTTTGTCATTTGTTGTTTGTCTTTCAGATTCCATGCAGAACGTGCCATAGACATCATAACCCACATTCTGCCTGAGGACCATCTGCTGCTGGCATCTTCCAAGAGAGTCAAAGGTAAAGCAAGTTTCCAATAGATACTGGCATTTGCTCCACTGTGTTGGAGTGCATACTACACATTATGGTGATGATTTTTGAGAGCTGTGCTGGATACTGTAGAAGCAGTTTAAACAGTGTCATTTAGTAACGAAGTAATAATACTTCACTACTGTGTTCAACCATGTTTTAGGAGAAACTGTACTTGACCGAGTATTTTTATTAGGCCTTCGCCATGGACCAAGTCCTGCGCAAGGCCTATCGAGTCTGCTGTGATCGCAAGGGGAGTCATCTTTGAGCTCCAATTTGACCCACTGAACATGCACAAAAACCCACCAAATTTTGCGCACACTTCAGAAGTGCGAGTATATATAGGTTTGGTAAACGTCCGTAAAGAAATGTGTCTACAGCGCCCCCTAGAAAAGTGAAAATAGTTCGTATTAGACCAGATCACGCCCAGGTGAAGTTAGAGCTGATGACGAACAAAAAACCTTACGATGGCCATGCCCATAAACCAACAGGAAGTCCGCCATTTTGGATTGAAGTTTTTAAAATTTTGAGTCATTTTCAACTCTGCATCTGTATTTTGGACTGCTAATGACATAAAGGAGCGCAAAGGGTTGTTCCTTTTCTTTGGGGGGATATTTCAACCCATACGCCTTGCAACTCATTTTGAAGGGGAGAATTGGGATTGGGCTGTGGATTAACGTAGGCTCCATGTTTTGAAGATGCTACATCAGCTTGGACAATAATAACAGCACTAGCCTATTCCTGCCTTTTTATGAGCTCGTCTGGATGAAGTACGCAATGAGCTATTGCCATGGCACTTCGTCCGGCGTCGGCACCATCCGCAATTCACTAAAATCTCTTCTCCACCTTAAATTCTCAATGGATCTCAATTCTGATTGATTCATTAGATCAGAGGTGTCAAACATGCGGCCCGGGGGCCAAATCTGGCCCTCCAAAGGGTCCAGTCTGGCCCCTGGGATGAATTTGTGAAATGCAAAAATGACACTGAAGATATAAATAATTTGAGTTCAGATTCCACATATAGACCAAGAGGGTCAGGTCAGTAAAACACTAGCATAATATTCTATAAATCCACACAACTCCAAATATTTCTCCTTGTAAATAAATGTAAACATTTTCATATCATTTTATTGTAACTACACTAAAATTATTTCACAAAAATACAAGTAACCTGACAAAATTAACATTTTTGAAATGTCCAATAATCCACCTGTTATTAAATGTTTTATGCATATTTTGTTGATGTACTGTGATCTGTAAATACTAATTTACATGTGTAAATGATAAAACTGAGACATAATATTGTTAAAACTGCACATAGTTTTCTTAAGAAATGTCAGTTTATCCATGTTATTCACATTGTTTTAAAAGATGTAAACACATAACTTTACTTTTTTCGCTCTGAAACAGAGGAAAGTGTGGAGTTGACATTATTATTATTTTTTTTTTTTACATTTTACATTATTATTTCACTGGTCCGGCCCTCTGCAGATCAAAATTGGCTTAATGTGGCCCCTGAACTGAAATGAGTTTGACACCCCTGCATTAGATACATCTAAGCATTAGGCTCACAATTTGCCCCTGTAAACAATTTATTTACAACTTTTTTTTTCCAGCTGTTCACTAAAATCAGTACTCTTCCCTTAGTTGTCAACAGATTGCATTTTCCGATTGATTCACTGACTTCAGTTTCAATCCAGATCAAAGAAAGTAATTGCCTGTATTTCTATTCAAGTGTGACTTTCCAGTAGTTTATACAACACTGAGATTAACTGATAGCAGAGGTAGATTGTGGCTGAAGCCTTACATTCCAAATGAAACAAAATGGTGTTTTTTTGTTGTTGTTGTTTGTTTTGTTTTTTTAGAACTGAGTGAGGATTTTGTGCTTGAGATATCAATATTAAATACTGGGGCACAGAATAGGTTATAAAATGTAGGTTTCACTGTGTTTCTTACATGCCATGCCAACAGTATCTGATATGCATTGGTCATAATTTCATTCCATCAGCGCTCATCCTAGAGGAAATTGCTATTGATTGTCACAACAAGGAGACTGAAGAACGCCTTCTGCAAGAGGCTCACGACCTGCATCTGTCGTCACTGCAGTTGGCTAAAAAGGCCTTTGGAGAGTTCAATGTCCAGACAGCCAAGCACTATGGAAACCTTGGACGGCTTTACCAGTCTATGAGGAAGTTCAAGGTGAGTGGTCACATCTGCTGTGTGATTTTTTTTTTTTTTCATAATTGAGCCCTCCATGTTTTATATTTACACCTTTATCCATTTCTGATGTACCAGTACAGAACCAACATCAGCTGGTTTAGGCAACATTTTTGTGAACATGCAGAGCGTCTCGTCTCGTCATCTGAACCCTCCTTATCCTCACTAGGGTCACGGGGGTGTGTGGGGGGCCTAATCCAACTACTATGGGCAAAGGTGGGGTACACCTTAAGTGAGATGCCAGTTCATCACAAGGCTGAACACACATAGATCAGTCTCACATTCACACCTATGGGTAATTTACATCAGTGTTTCCCAACCCTGGTCCTCGAGGCACACTATCCTGCGTATTTTAGATGTTTCTCCAACCACACCTGATTGAAATAATCATCTTATCATCCAGCGCTGCAGAAGACTGATAATGACTGTCAGGTGTGTTAAAGGAGGGAAACATCTAAAACATGCAGGATAGTGTGCCTCGAGGACCAGGGTTGGGAAACACTGATTTAGATTAACCAGTTAACCTATCAGTGCATGTCTTTGCATGGTGGAAGGAAACTGGAGCACATCCAGGAAGACACAGGGAGAACATGCAAACTTCACACACAAAGGTCTGGTGTGGGATTCAAACCAGGGTCCTTCTTGCTGTGATGCGAGTGCTAACCAGTGCACCACATGCACAACATACTTACGTCTATATCATGGGTCTCAAACATCAACAGTTCCAATGTGGCCCATGGGATGAAGAGTATAATAATGATTTTCTTCTTGGTTTTTCTTTGCCTATAAATGACAACTTAAAATTTTGGCATTGGTGTCATAATTTTCTGTCGTTTAAAAAAACAAAAACAAAAAAAAAAACAACACCTGCATCTGTCAAAACACTGCACAAACTCTTTTGCATTGTATTGTAGGTTTTAAAGTGGATGCTTTGTGATCTCTCCATAGCATATCTTTAAAAATGATGAATTTGAACATTAGCAATAGGCTACGAGAAGCAAATGCAGAGCTCGCGCAAAGCTTAATTAATCTATGTGGTGCACCCATTTCATGCCAGTTTAAAACGTTTACTCAAAACATAAACAAAATGCAAAACTGACATGAAGACAGCGAGTTGCCTCCATGAAACCCAAAAGTGTGGTGAACGAGTTGTGTTATCCATCTGACAGGCCTACTTAAAATGACATGACGAGTAGCAAAAGGAGTTTGTGCAGAACTGACACAGGCTAGGGGGCAATCGCTAAGGGTTTTTTCCACGATATTTCGCAGCATAATTTACTATAACATCTGTTTTCTCTATGTGTGACAGTTTAAAATGAGCTTTTAACATAACATCACTCGACCTTGTGAGACTTGTGTTTAAAAAGCTAAGTGAGCACACCGCTGTGCATGTGTGTGAGCTGGAAAAGCAGGTATTTTCTTTTCTCTGTGACAATTCTCTGGTCAATGAGGCTTGGTGATGGGCCAAGATTTTTTTTTTAATTTTGCCATCCCTTCTGTCTGTCTGTCCGTCCGTCCGTCTAATCAGACTATTATTATTTTTATAGGCAAGGCAAATGTATTTGTATAGCACATTTCATGTACAGGACAATTCAAGGTGCTTTACACAGAAACCGAACAGAATGTATGTGTCTTTTATCTGACTGAACAACCTTGCAAGTATTCCTATTTATTCTGTAATGTGCAAATTGCAAGTACATTTATTGGATCTTGTACGAAAATGTGAAAGTGCTCCTCCATTTCGCATGTTGTGATTAGTCCTAATACTTGACGTTTGTCTTTGTGTGTCTGTTCTGTGAAACCAGGAAGCAGAGGAGATGCACATTAAAGCCATCCAAATCAAGGAGCAGCTTCTGGGCCATGAAGACTATGAGGTGGCTCTGTCTGTGGGTCATCTAGCCTCACTTTACAACTACGACATGAACCAGTATGACGATGCAGAGAGGCTCTACCTGCGCTCCATTGCTATTGGTTAGATGGGGAGGGAAACACTGGGTTATTGAGACAAGAGTTTTTATCTGTTATTAAAAATGACAAGGTGTATGTGGCCATGGTTCACTTGGTAGAGCAGGTTGTCCAATAAACAACGGGTTGGTGGTTTGAATTCCACTCTGTCCTAGTCTTGGGCAAGACACTTTACCCTCATTCCTCCAGTATCACTCACACTGGTGCACGAATGTTCAGTGGTGGTCAGAGGGGCTGTAGGTCCAAAATGTTAATCAGTCTGTCCCAGGACAACCGTGGACACATATGTAGTTTACCACCACCAGAGGGACCATGTGAGAGTGAATTGATAATGGGTCACTAATGTAACACACTTTGAGTGGCCAAAAAAGCCTTGTATAAATCCAATCCATTATTATTATAAGATGCAACAAGACAAAAATGGAAAATGAAGCAGAATGTGAAAGCTTTGATAATAAAGATAAAGTGATGTAACAGGATAAAAATTATGTAAGAAACATAAGCATGGATTTAGCTACAATTGTTAACAAAATTAATATTTCATTGGATGCCTTTAGCTTCAATATGGTGCATTTTGTCTTTGGTATTCTACCAGTACACCAGTACATTATTTCAGTCATGGTTTAGACTAGAGCTGTCAAATTATTACACATTTTAATCACATTAAGCACAGTATTGTTGTGGATTAATATGGATTAATCACAATGAAATGTACTAAGTTTTGTATCTATATATGTCGTTTTATTTTGCATGAGCAAACAGACACAAGAAGGAAGGAAATAAATATGTATTTAAGTCAGAAGTTTCAAACTAAATGTCTTTCAAAGGCCACATTCAGCCTAATTTGATTTCCAGTAAAATAATATCATAATATGTAAATAGTAAGTGCAAATGTGTCTTTGATTTAGTGCAAAACATCTCCTTTAAATTATAAAAATATTTTCTATTGCAAACTACACAAACAAAATGGATGGAAATAACCAGAAAAATACTCGCATTTCTTCGGAAAAATAAATGCAATTTTTACAATGTTTTGCTTCAAAATGTCATTTTTGCAAAAACAAACAAAAAAAATTGTTGAAATTGTAGTGAATTTTCTTTAGATATTTCATGTTCTTACTTGTTCATGTTTTTCACATTTTACATTAGTTTGTAAATGTAAACATTTCCATATGTTCATGTTATTTTTTTAACTAAAGCAAAGGTACAAATTTGAACAATGTAAAAAGTTTTTCCACATCAACCCCAGAAGAGAATATGGATGTATTATTTTCTAGGTTTTTATCTTATCTGACTCTAGATAATATTGGTCTGTATGCGTTAACACTGGTTCACACTCATTCTGCTGCAGATGGGATAATCACGAACATTTTTTAAAATAAGATTATAATCAAGATGATGGATTAATTTAAGAATCATTGATGATTTCATTAATTTTGAGAGTTTGAGTTTAGATACATAGCTTCATAAAAGTACTCACATTCTACATAAGTAGAAGTACACCTACTGGTGTGAAAAAAACGTAGAAGTACTGATTCAACTCCTTCACTAAAGTAAATCTAAAAAAAAAAATACAACTTCTCAGTTGTAAGAAAGTAAAACTGCATTTTTTATTGCTATGGATGAAATAATATTTAATCAGGAAATACCAGAACATTTTCAAAAATATCCCAAAGTAAAGCCTTTAAAAGTGAGTTACTGTGTAGATGTTTTATTGGGTCATGGTACTCAGGTTAGTGGGTATGAACATGACATTTAGGAAAAATTCAAGTTATAAATAGGAGATTTAAAAAAAATCTAAATCATGAGATAAAAAGTTAAAATTATGAGATAAAAAAATCTAGATTATTATATGAAAGTTATAATTATCAAATAAAAAGTCTAAATTCTGATGTGAGTCACATTTCTGATAGTGTTACATTTGTTTAGTTTGAAAAAGTAATGAGTCTATTGTGATGTAGAGTATAAAGTACAAAACTGTAGGGAGGAAAAAGTAAAACGTTGGCAGAAAAATAAATACTCAAGTAAAGTACAGATACCTAAAAACTGTACTTAAGTACAGTAAAGGAAGTACTTGTACTTTGTTACTTAAACCACTAGAACTGGGTCAATGTGGATTCATCAGACCACATGACTTTTAACACAGTCCAGTTTTTATCAAACTCATGGTTGTTTCAGAAATGAGGAACTACTTCAGTTAAAGTTCAAGAAGTTGCTGCATCTCAAACAATCACTAGTAATTAATGGAAGGATGTGGACTAATGAATTCTATCTAAGCAGGACCTTCAGTTGGTGTCGATTGTGTATTAAATGTCTTGGTTGTGTTTATTGTGACATAGGGCTGAACAATTTTAAGAAAAAATTTAATTGCGATTTTAGTTTTTTCTTCTGACCAATATTGTGATTTCGATTTCATTCACGATTTTCTTCAAATCAACTTTCAGTGGTGAACAACATTTGCAAACATCACAGAAACTTTATACCATTCAAACAATAAATACAATAATTCTACTGTAAGAATGAAAACTAGTCTAGAATTTATTGCAAATGTAGTATTTTTAACAAAAAACATGCTACAGTTTACATTGGTTACATTGAGTCTACGCATAGGCTACACTGAGTCTACGCATAGGCTACACCGAGTCTATGCATAGGCTACACCGAGTCTATGCATAGGCTACACCGAGTCTACGCATAGGCTACACCGAGTCTATACATAGGCTACACTGAGTCTATGCATAGGCTACACCGAGTCTACGCATAGGCTACACCGAGTCTATACATAGGCTACACTGAGTCTATGCATAGGCTACACCGAGTCTACGCATAGGCTACACCGAGTCTATACATAGGCTACACTGAGTCTATGCATAGGCTACACCGAGTCTACGCATAGGCTACACCGAGTCTATACATAGGCTACACTGAGTCTATGCATAGGCTACACCGAGTCTACGCATAGGCTACACCGAGTCTATACATAGGCTACACTGAGTCTATGCATAGGCTACACCGAGTCTACGCATAGGCTACACCGAGTCTATACATAGGCTACACTGAGTGCTTGATCAACAGTAGTCATTAGAAGTGAAGAACTAAAAGAACCATCGATGTCTTAACTTGGGTTTCAAACCCTCTGGTTTCTGCTGTTGAAGCTTTTTCTGAAATTGATTCAAGAACACACGAGCTGTTGTCGAGCAGCTTGGCGTACATGTGTATAATAGTTGACAAAAAAACCTGGGCCAGTTAGGAGCGCTGCAAAAAACACCACTTTGCCATCCCCAAAATCGTGTTGTCTGAAATCAGGATGTTCGGTCCAAAACCATAGAATGTTCATAAATATGTTTGTTTATGAGCCAGTCCTGCTTTAACACCATACCTGACTTTCCTGTGTCCCTACAGGTAAGAAGCTGTTTGGTGAGGGTTACAGTGGGCTGGAGTACGATTACCGGGGTCTGATCAAACTCTACAACTCAGTAGGGAACTACGAGAAGGTGTTTGAATACCACAATGTACTGTCCAACTGGAACCGGCTGAGGGACCGGCAGTTCGCTGTGGCAGACGCTTTGGAGGACGTCAACACTACGCCACAGCAGACCCAGGAGGTGGTACAAGCGTTCCTATTGGCTCAGAGCCTGGGCCCCACGCGTCCCTGTCTTGGCTGATTTTATGAGTGAGGGGAAAAAGACTTGGGCTTTGGCTTCGTGAGGACATAAAGAAAGGCCAAATGTGATGCCTCAGTTGAACACAAATTTAAATTAGTAATGTCCAGAAAAATCCAAACAGTCAGTCGGCTTTGTAGTCACTGCAGCTGTCAGTACACACACACACACACACACACACACACACACACACACAGATTTATTGTATTTTCTGCACTATAAGGCGCACTGGATTATAAGGCACATTAAGCGAAGCTAAACAGTCACAATAAGTCCCAACTTTGTCGAGTTGTAACACGGAACAAAACACACTCGTATTCTGCTAAATCAAACTTCGAAAAAGTACAAACTCGTGATTTAAAAGGTCAAACTCGTGAGGTAAAAGGTCAAACTCGTGAGGTAAAAGGTCAATAAGGACAACCACAAAGTCGCAGACAGCAGATCTTCGCCAAGGCTTGATTTTTCATTCACATGTGACGCGATGGAGCAGTAAGTGTTGACCCATCTGAGGTGATATGAATGCAAAAAAAAAAAAGCAAGATTGTATGTTGTTTGAAACCTCAGATTTTACCACTCTGTGTTTTAGCTGTTGACCTTTGGTGTGACCTTGATGTTTGACCTTCATTGCTCCAAAATTTAACGGATTCTTCCTTGACCCATTATCTAGCATTGTTGGAAGTTGAATCCAAATTTGTTCAGAACTTTACCTGCTGACAGGCAGACAGACAGGCAGACAGACAGACAGGCAGGCAGGCAGGCAGGCAGGCAGGCAGGCAGGCAGGCAGACAGACAGACAGGCAGACAGACAGACAGACAGGCAGACAGACAGGCAGACAGACAGGCAGGCAGACAGACAGGCAGACAGACAGACAGACAGACAGACAGACAGGCAGACAAGGCGCACTGTCATTTTTAAAGAAAATGTAAGTCTTTTAAAGGCGCCTCATAGTCCGGAAAATACGGTAAAGAGGAAAAACAAAGTAGAGAAGACACTATTATTGAACGTCATGACATGAACCACAAAAGGACGTGTCTTCAGGACACAGAGCTGCATTTGTCCAAGAGACAGAGGACAAAAAAAGGCAGCCTGGGATGTCCTGCCTCTCATCTCACTCTAAGCTTGCCTTTTGGTTTTGTGTTCAGCCCAGATTTAGATGATTTTAATGTAGTATTTTGAAGCAGTGTAGCTCTGAATGCCATCCAGACTTTGTCACAGACCAGGAATCATGAACGCCAGAGTCACACACATTTGAACTAAGTCCTGTTCTTCATCAGCTGGAGCACAGATGGAACATGTTGGATATTTGTGACGCCTGGACAGTAAAAGAACCCAGTGGATTGTACTCTTTAGTTCATTTTAAAGGCTTTTCTTTTGGACAGACATGAAAGTGGACCATAATAATAATAAAAAAAGAAGTGCTTGGTGGACACAGATGACATAGTGGAATGTGTCCAAACAGTGGGTGTATTTCTGACACACATTTCAGGCTTTACAGGTCCTGTTTTCACTTTTATTTCATTTCTTTTTCAGCATAGTACTGACATAGCATACTTAAAGATGCCAATAATTTATATGCAAAAGTGTCTGTTTATGTAGCCCTTTGTTATGCTTTCTTATGAGTGAGCCATGAGTCTAAATCAGGGGTCACAAACTAAACTTCTTCAGGGGCCACGTTCAGCCTGATTTGATCTTCAATGGGCTGGAGCAGTAAAATAAAACATAACCTATAAATGACAACTCCACATTTTTGTCATTGTTTAAGTGCAAAGAAAACCCCCATACAAACATTAAAATAGGTTTACAAGTTATCTACATGCATAAAAAGTTAAATATCATCATGGAAATACAGACAATTTTAACAATATTCTGTCTCAGTTTATCATTAGTCTATATGTTTTATTATGGATCAGTTCTACAAAGGCTCTAAACTGCAGAAAAATGGTTCAAATTATGTCTAATTCAAGTGAACATTTGTTCAGGTTATTCACATTTTATTGTTACAGGATAGTTTGTAAATTAATTTTATATTATTGCAGTAAAACGGTGGCAAAAAATTAAAGTTATCATCATTTATAGGCAAAGAAAAAGAAATAAATGTGGAGTCATTTAATAAGTTATTATGCTTTTCATGCCACGGGCCGCATTTGGTCCCTGGGCCACATGTTTGACACCCCTGATGGAAAGGAAGAATTCAACACTTTACAAACACCATAAAATTAAGAAAGCAGATGTGAGTGAGGAGGAACATGTGACATGCACGTGTGTGTGTGTGTGTGTGTGTGTGTGTGTGTGTGTGTGTGTGTGTATACACACTCTGGTGTCCACGTGCTCCATTGATTCCAACCAGCCTTACACCAGCATGCAGTTATCTGTCTGTAGACAGACCCATACTATAAAGTGCTAAATTAACTATTAAACCCTTAAGGGCACTGCAGTGGTGTGTGTACGTGTGTGTGTGTGTGTGTGTGTGTGTACGTGTGTGTGTGTGTGTGTGCGTGCGTGCGTGTGCATTCAGGGCCTGTTTACACATACCTGGGTATTTTTGCTTTCGTTTTAATCTTGTCGTTTTTTCCTCTGAAAACACATCTTCATAAAAACTTCGGCAAAAGTGAAGATTTTGTTTCTAAAAAGACAGAAGTGAGTTTTAGTCAAATTTTCTGCCACAGAGCAGCGTCGTCCATCTGACAAACATGGTTACGCTCTAAATAGCAGCATTTCTGTTATATTTACAAGTTTGCTTTTGAAAATAAAGCTGATCCTAGTCCTAGACCAGCAGAGGTGCATCAGGGTTCAGAGCGCAGCAGTCGGTGATTTTGGGTCCGACCTGGACCTGGACCTGGACCGACTGTTGTCTAGTGGGGGAATTTTGTAAATGGCATTGTTGTCCTGGAGGAATGTGTAGAAAATGTCCAGATGTTGTGGCACTGGAACAGGAAGTAGGCGTATCAGTGATTGTGGATGAGGCTTCTGATTGGCTAGTGTGGAATTGTCATTGGTCTAACACTAACCCACTAACAGGTTAGAGTTAACTGGTTTAACAGCTCCTGGCAGTGTATTTATGTGGATCAATATAAACGTAAATTAAGGAAAAAAAATGTTGCTGTTTGCAAAACGGAGCTTTAAAAAAAAAAGTGTTTTAAAAATACCTGGGTATGAGTAAAGAGACGCTGAGCCTCTGCTCTTTATTCTGTCATGTTGACTCATCAATTAAAGAAGACTTTGTGTTAAAGGTGGACGAAGCAATTCACTGCACTGAAGAAAAAAGACCTGTTGGTACACAACCATGGTGTCTGTAAATAAAAACTAGGACAAAGATCAGACCATGTTCACATCACAAGCATTAGTGGTCGATTGACTTTTATTTACCAAATTAAAAGTGGGTGTCAACAGTTGGAGTAAATTGCAGAAGTACTCTCATTCTGTACTTAAGTAGAAGTACAGCTACTGATGTGAAAAATAAGTAGAAGTACTGATTCAAATGTTTTACTGAAGTAAAAGTAAAAAAGTACAGCTTCTCAATTATAATAAAATCAAAAGTAAAACAGCATTTTTTTTGCCAATGGGTGAAATAATATTTAAGCACAAAAAATCTAAAGTATCCAAAAATAAAGCCTTTAAATGTGAGTTAATCATTATTAAGTCATTATTATGAGATAAAAAGTCATGAATATGAAACAAAAAAATGCATAATCATGAGCTAAAAACTTAAAATTATGTGAAAAAAGTCAGAATTATGAGATAAAAGCAGAATTATGACACTACAGGGTTCATGCGTTTGGGCAAAAAAAACCTGGAAAAGTTTTGGAATTGAAAAAAATGCAAATTCCAGGCCTGGCATGGGTTTTATTTACACAGCTTAATAATATGTGATTAATAATATTTTCTTTAAAAAATGGTTTAAATGAGTGAATAAAAAGTTTATTTCACGTCGTCTTAACCATAACGTTCTATTCAGTGAATTTCCAGTTGACTCTTTGGGATGTATCCTGTCACACGTGGTCAAGTCAGTATGGACTAAAATCTGCCCAAATTAAATGGAATTCTTAGGAAAGTGTAGATTTAACTGTGGCTTCACTCACATGTCGACATAAATGTTCAAACTTCAACCATTCATTGTCTTTCATTTTATTGTTAAACCTCTGAGGGTAAACTTTAACTTTTTATTCTTATTGTTTAAAGTCGACTTGCATTTTTTTACGAGAACGTACTCATGGAAATTTGCCAAAGGTCATAGAAAAGTATTGGTTCAATTATGTAGGAGATTAAAAAGTCCTAATTATGAAACAGAAAATCACATTTATTTTATGTAAAGTCTATTCTGAAAATGTAAGAAGTATAAAATACAGATATTATAGAAATGTAAGGAATATAAAGTACAAATATTTATGCAAAAAGTAGAAAAATAAATACTCGAAGTAAAGATAGTAAAAAACCTCTACTTAAGTACAGGAACAAAGTACTTTTACTTCATTACTTCCACCTGTGGTGAATTAAATATGTGATTGTATCCTCTTGTGTTTGTAAAGTCATTCTATTTGGGTTAAAGACAGAACTACACATTTGAGCTTGTTACTGATTTTTTCTTTTAAACCATTTGTTGAATAAACAAAACATTTTCATCAATAGAAACGTGTTCACATGAAAAATCTGATTCTACTGTGAACTGCGACAAAACCCACAGGAACTTTAACACCATTTTAGGATCGTTAAAGCTGCACTTTTTTTTTTTTTTTTTGCAGTGTCTCAACTTTTTTTTCGTCTTTTTTTGGGGCCAATTATTTAAATGTTTTTTTCCATCAGTCTAAGCTTATGTCTGATACAGATACAGACCCTAACCCATGTTTGGAGACCATACCATACATAAAAACAAATGACACACACACACACATGCGCACACACACACACATTGACACACACATGCACTCACACGCACACACACACACACTCACACACTTTAGCACTCACACGCACACACACACACACGCGTACGCACACACACGCGTGCACACTCACGCACACACACGCTCGCGCACACACACACACACACTCACGCGCACACACACGCTCGCGCACACACACGCTCACGCACACACACACACGCGCTCATGCGCACACACACGCTCACGCACACGCTCACGCACACACACACGCGCGCTCACGCAAACACACACGCGCACACACGCGCGCACACACACACACACACACACACACACACTTCCTTTCCTGTCAGTAAATCATGGCAGTACTTATGGTATTGATTGTTTCTCAGTTTTGTGATGTTTACAAACATTTGCTGAACCACTGAAATTTGATCTGAAGAAAATCATGAATTAAAATTAAATCACAATATCTGACAGAAAAATCACAATTAAATTTTTTCTAAAAAATGTTGACACTAAGGTTACATTAGAAGAAGTCAGATGTGGATGTCATTTAGGACATATAACTTTGACACAGAACCAACAAATGCAATTTGATACAGAATTCAACTTTTTAGGGAATAAATGTGATCATCTGAATTTAGCCAAAATGTTTATTTTATTTTATTTCAATGTTTTTAAATGGTATTCTGTATAAGATGACTTGAAGTTGTGGCAAGTAAGTTTACTGTTGTAAAATGGAATGGTCAAATGTAATATAAAAAACATCATTCATGCAAAAAAAGCTTTTTTTTTTATTATTAAATTTGTTTGTACAAAACTTTGAACTACGAAAAATTAAAAATAATATTTTGCTCTTTCACTTATTAAAAGGGAAAATGTAGGAGCCATAATCTAAAACAAGCAGAGGTGCTCAAAATACTGCCATTGTGTACTTAAGTACAAGTACAACTCCTTTACTGAAGTAAAAGATAAAAAAGTACTGTGGGTTTTTTTTTTTACTTATCACTGTCAACTGTAATCAAGTAAAAAGTCAAATGCATTTATTTGCCATGGATAAAATACTTATTTGAGCAGGGAAAAAAATCCCAAAAATAAAGCCTTTAAAAGTTAGTGTCTTGATAATGTTTGACCAGGACACACGTCATCATTACCATATGTGAGAGTTAAAAAATACATAATTATGGGATAAAAGGTGAAAACTGTGAGATAAATTGAAATGATGACCTACCTGCTAGTATGGTTTAATGTTAACTTAACCCTTGTGTGGTCCTTCGGGTCAAAGAGACCCGGTGGTTCACAAATGTACCTTTTTATACGTACTGTAGGATGCCATTGCTTACTACTGAAAACACTAATATATCCTTGGGGGGTGATGAGTCTATGGAACTGAACTTTGGAATCTGGGTTTTTAAGACCTGATTGTAGGACACAGCCAGTGTGCCTTTTACGAAGGACCGCACAAGGGTTAATACAGCTCTACAGGGTTAGCAGCGCTAGGGTTAGCATTAGCCGCCACAAAACTAGGACAATTAAATACAGAGAATAAAAGGCTGTGAGGATTAAAAGTTAGGGTCCAGTCCTGGAGGACCACCGTCCATCAGATGAACGTCATTATCAGTCATGAAATTAATTCTAATTTGAAACAGGAAAATATTAACACTGGAATTAAAAACAAAGACATTATGGGGGTGGTCCGCAAAGTTGCTAGCATACAGGCTACGAAAACAACTAACAGAACATACAATTACAACAAAAACAAAAACTATCGAAGAAACAAAAGAGAAAATTCAAGAAAGTTTTGAAATATTTTACAAGGAGTTGATGAAACCCAAATAGATAGTAGTTAGTTCAGTAGTACTACCTATACTCAGTAGTACACACAGTGGTACTCACAACCAACCTCTGACAAAGAATTGATATTAGCCTGTTCTAAATCGAATAAGGCTCCAGGGTCACGACCTCTCCTCCAGTGAACTCTCCTCCAGTGACCCTTCCTCCAGTGACCCTTCCTCCAGTGAACTCTCCTCCAGTGAACTCTCCTCCAGTGAACTCTCCTCCAGTGAACTCTCCTCCAGTGACCCCCTCCTCCAGCGACCTCTCCTCCAGTGACCTCTCCTCCAGTGACTCCTCCTCCAGTGACCTCTCCTCCAGTGACCTCTCCTTCAGTGAGCTTTCCTCCAGTGACCTCTCCTCCAGTGACCTCTCCTCCAGTGACCTCTCCTCCAGTGAGCTTTCCTCCAGTGAGCTTTCCTCCAGTGACCTCTCCTCCAGTGACCTCTCCTTCAGTGAGCTCTCCTTCAGTGACCTCTCCTCCAGTGACCTCTCCTCCAGTGACCTCTCCTCCAGTGACCTCTCCTTCAGTGAGCTCTCCTTCAGTGAGCTTTCCTCCAGTGACCTCTCCTCCAGTGACCTCTCCTCCAGTGACCTCTCCTCCAGTGAGCTTTCCTCCAGTGACCTCTCCTCCAGTGACCTCTCCTTCAGTGACCTCTCCTCCAGTGACCTCTCCTCCAGTGACCTCTCCTCCAGTGACCTCTCCTTCAGTGAGCTCTCCTTCAGTGAGCTTTCCTCCAGTGACCTCTCCTCCAGTGACCTCTCCTCCAGTGACCTCTCCTCCAGTGAGCTTTCCTCCAGTGAGCTTTCCTCCAGTGACCTCTCCTCCAGTGACCTCTCCTTCAGTGAGCTCTCCTTCAGTGACCTCTCCTCCAGTGACCTCTCCTCCAGTGACCTCTCCTCCAGTGACCTCTCCTTCAGTGAGCTCTCCTTCAGTGAGCTTTCCTCCAGTGACCTCTCCTCCAGTGACCTCTCCTCCAGTGAGCTTTCCTCCAGTGAGCTTTCCTCCAGTGACCTCTCCTCCAGTGACCTCTCCTTCAGTGACCTCTCCTCCAGTGACCTCTCCTCCAGTGACCTCTCCTTCAGTGAGCTCTCCTTCAGTGAGCTTTCCTCCAGTGACCTCTCCTCCAGTGACCTCTCCTCCAGTGACCTCTCCTCCAGTGACCTCTCCTCCAGTGACCTCTCCAGATGCACCTGGTCCCGCATCGTGCAGCTGCAAGTTGTTTTAAGCAGTGAAGTTGCAGTTGCAGGACCATTCAGGTTTCTTGTCAGAGTGCTATAAGGCCTTGAAGCCACAACTATTACCATTATTACTGAACACATTTAAGTGGGTCTTAGAGCCCTCTTATAGTCATCATTCACAAAGAGCAAAAAGACAAACAAGGATGTGGGAACGATCGTTCACATCTATTTTAGCTCACAGACTCTAAACACTTTTACCTGATCTTTTATCCAGACTATGAATAATTTAAGAAGAACTTTACATATACGAGGATAGATTAAGATGGATGAGACAAAAGCAGTGGCTAACATGTCTGTTATTTCTAAGACCCTCGATAGTTAACAGGGGTACGAGGCAGGGCTGTCCTATGTCCCCTTTTTGGGTTATTTATAGAACCCATGGGACAATGATTGAGACAGTGACACTATTATGGACGTGCGGTGAATGGACCAAAGGACAAGGGTCCATCCTGGGCTGATGTCGCTGTTGGAGGAGTGTGGAAGTGTGGAACACAGGTTATGACTTGAACCTTCACCAAAGAACATGTGACAAATGGAACCTGGACTGTGGAGCAAATGATGGAGCAGTGTCACTGGAGATAACATCAGACCTGCATCTAAACCCAAACGCTCCCAAAATGACTATATACCTCTGGACATGAATGACAGTCAGTTTAATGAATGGGATGAATGGATGTGAACGTGTATTTGTCACAGTAAGACTCAGTAACGACAGTTAAATAAAGAGAAAGGAGGAAAATAAAAACCTGTTTCTATTCTGCACAGGAACTCCTCTAACTGTAAATAGAAAGAACTAGAATCTGAATTTACTCCAGGTGTTCCCCAACAGTTCATAAAAGTAGATAAATATAAAGAAGAGACCCCTGGGTCATTTAATGAGGTGGAGTTTAAGACGTGTTTTTAATTCCAAACAAAACAAACATTTAATTCCTGGATAAAAAAAAAGGATTCACAACTTATCTGTCATTCACACAAAAACAAATACCTGTAGGACTAATGTGGTCTAATATGGACTAATATGGACTAATATGGTCTAATGTGGTCTAATATGGACTAATATGGACTAATATGGTCTAATATGGACTAATATGGTCTAATATGGACTAATATGGTCTAATGTGGTCTAATGTGGACTAATGTGGTCTAATATGGTCTAATGTAAACTAATGTGGTCTAATATGGTCTAATATGGACTAATGTGGTCTAATATGGACTAATATGGACTAATGTGGTCTAATGTGGTCTAATATGGACTAATGTGGTCTAATATGGTCTAATGTAAACTAATGTGGTCTAATATGGTCTAATATGGACTAATGTGGTCTAATATGGACTAATATGGACTAATGTGGTCTAATGTGGTCTAATGTGGACTAATGTGGTCTAATATGGTCTAATGTAAACTAATGTGGTCTAATATGGTCTAATATGGACTAATGTGGTCTAATATGGACTAATATGGACTAATGTGGTCTAATGTGGTCTAATATGGACTAATGTGGTCTAATATGGACTAATATGGTCTAATGTGGTCTAATATGGACTAATATGGTCTAATATGGACTAATGTGGTCTAATGTGGTCTAATGTGGACTAATGTGGTCTAATATGGTCTAATATGGACTAATATGGTCTAATGTGGTCTAATGTGGACTAATGTGGTCTAATATGGACTAATGTGGTCTAATATGGACTAATATGGTCTAATATGGACTAATGTGGACTAATGTGGTCTAATGTGGACTGATGTGGTCTAATATGGTCTAATATGGACTAATATGGTCTAATGTGGTCTAATATGGACTAATATGGTCTAATGTGGACTGATGTGGTCTAATATGGTCTAATATGGACTAATATGGTCTAATGTGGTCTAATATGGACTAATATGGTCTAATGTGGTCTAATGTGGTCTAATGTGGACTAATGTGGTCTAATATGGACTAATGTGGTCTAATATGGACTAATATGGTCTAATGTGGTCTAATGTGGACTAATGTGGTCTAATATGGTCTAATATGGACTAATGTGGTCTAATATGGTCTAATATGGACTAATGTGGTCTAATATGGTCTAATATGGACTAATGTGGACTAATGTGGTCTAATGTGGTCTAATATGGACTAATGTGGTCTAATGTGGTCTAATGTGGACTGATGTGGTCTAATATGGTCTAATATGGACTAATATGGTCTAATGTGGACTGATGTGGTCTAATATGGTCTAATATGGACTAATATGGTCTAATGTGGTCTAATATGGACTAATATGGTCTAATGTGGTCTAATGTGGACTAATGTGGTCTAATGTGGTCTAATATGGACTAATGTGGTCTAATGTGGTCTAATATGGACTAATGTGGTCTAATATGGACTAATATGGTCTAATGTGGACTAATGTGGTCTAATATGGACTAATGTGGTCTAATGTGGTCTAATATGGACTAATGTGGTCTAATATGGACTAATGTGGTCTAATGTGGACTAATGTGGTCTAATGTGGACTAATGTGGACTAATGTGGTCTAATGTGGTCTAATATGGACTAATATGGACTAATGTGGTCTAATATGGTCTAATGTGGTCTAATATGGACTAATGTGGTCTAATGTGGACTAATGTGGTCTAATGTGGTCTAATATGGACTAATGTGGTCTAATGTGGTCTAATGTGGACTAATGTGGTCTAATATGGTCTAATATGGACTAATATGGTCTAATGTGGTCTAATGTGGACTAATGTGGTCTAATATGGACTAATGTGGTCTAATATGGTCTAATATGGACTAATATGGTCTAATATGGACTAATATGGTCTAATATGGACTAATGTGGACTAATATGGACTAATGTGGTCTAATATGGTCTAATGTGGTCTAATATGGACTAATATGGACTAATGTGGTCTAATGTGGACTAATGTGGTCTAATGTGGTCTAATATGGACTAATATGGACTAATGTGGACTAATATGGTCTAATGTGGTCTAATATGGACTAATGTGGTCTAATGTGGTCTAATATGGTCTAATGTGGTCTAATATGGACTAATATGGTCTAATGTGGTCTAATATGGACTAATATGGTCTAATGTGGTCTAATGTGGACTAATGTGGTCTAATATGGTCTAATATGGACTAATGTGGTCTAATGTGGTCTAATATGGACTAATATGGTCTAATGTGGTCTAATGTGGACTAATGTGGTCTAATATGGTCTAATATGGACTAATGTGGTCTAATATGGACTAATATGGTCTAATGTGGTCTAATGTGGACTAATGTGGTCTAATATGGTCTAATATGGACTAATGTGGTCTAATGTGGTCTAATATGGACTAATGTGGTCTAATGTGGTCTAATATGGACTAATGTGGTCTAATGTGGTCTAATATGGACTAATGTGATCTAATATGGACTAATATGGTCTAATGTGGACTAATGTGGTCTAATATGGTCTAATATGGACTAATGTGGTCTAATGTGGACTAATGTGGTCTAATGTGGTCTAATATGGACTAATGTGGTCTAATGTGGTCTAATATGGACTAATGTGGTCTAATGTGGTCTAATATGGACTAATGTGGTCTAATATGGACTAATATGGTCTAATGTGGACTAATGTGGTCTAATATGGTCTAATATGGACTAATGTGGTCTAATATGGACTAATGTGGTCTAATGTGGTCTAATATGGACTAATGTGGTCTAATATGGACTAATATGGTCTAATGTGGACTAATGTGGTCTAATATGGTCTAATATGGACTAATGTGGTCTAATGTGGACTAATGTGGTCTAATGTGGTCTAATGTGGTCTAATGTGGACTAATGTGGTCTAATGTGGACTAATGTGGTCTAATATGGTCTAATGTGGACTAATATGGTCTAATGTGGTCTAATGTGGACTAATGTGGTCTAATATGGACTAATTTGGTCTAATATGGTCTAATATGGACTAATATGGTCTAATATGGACTAATATGGTCTAATGTGGTCTAATATGGTCTAATATGGTCTAATGTGGACTAATGTGGTCTAATATGGACTAATGTGGTCTAATGTGGTCTAATATGGACTAATATGGTCTAATGTGGTCTAATATGGACTAATATGGTCTAATGTGGTCTAATATGGTCTAATGTGGACTAATGTGGTCTAATGTGGTCTAATATGGACTAATGTGGTCTAATGTGGTCTAATGTGGACTAATGTGGTCTAATATGGTCTAATATGGACTAATATGGTCTAATGTGGTCTAATGTGGACTAATGTGGTCTAATATGGACTAATGTGGTCTAATATGGTCTAATATGGACTAATATGGTCTAATATGGACTAATATGGTCTAATATGGACTAATGTGGACTAATATGGACTAATGTGGTCTAATATGGTCTAATGTGGTCTAATATGGACTAATATGGACTAATGTGGTCTAATGTGGACTAATGTGGTCTAATGTGGTCTAATATGGACTAATATGGACTAATGTGGACTAATGTGGTCTAATGTGGTCTAATATGGACTAATATGGACTAATGTGGTCTAATATGGTCTAATGTGGTCTAATGTGGTCTAATGTGGTCTAATATGGACTAATATGGACTAATGTGGTCTAATATGGTCTAATGTGGTCTAATATGGACTAATATGGACTAATGTGGACTAATGTAGTCTAATGTGGTCTAATGTGGTCTAATATGGACTAATGTGGTCTAATATGGTCTAATGTGGACTAATATGGACTAATGTGGTCTAATATGGTCTAATGTGGTCTAATATGGACTAATGTGGTCTAATATGGACTAATGTGGTCTAATGTGGTCTAATATGGACTAATATGGACTAATGTGGACTAATATGGTCTAATGTGGTCTAATATGGACTAATGTGGACTAATATGGTCTAACGTGGTCTAATATGGTCTAATGTGGTCCAATATGGTCTAACATGGTCTAATATGGTCTAACATGGTCTAATATGGTCTAACA
>CM035795.1:1406054-1408554 GCA_020466265.1 Siphamia tubifer
TAATGTGTATTATTAATACACTGTATAAGTAAATTTTTATGATTTTTGTTTTACAAACATTTACTAATTGTATTGTTTAGAATGGATTATTATATGTTTGTTAATCACTGTATAATTGAATAAATCAAATGATAATTTCTTCTCATTGCCTGCCATCTAGTGGCTGTTTTTAGGTAGTGCATCTTAAGAGCAAGAAATGAAGTGTTCTAATTACACGGAACATTGTAGAAAAGTGAATAAATAAAAAGACATTTATGTTTTACTGACACAGTTTTGTAAATATTTGTCACCACAGACACCATCAGGCTAACTTGGTAAATGCCTATAACATGCTCGTTGTCTTGGTGAGTCCACTTCACATGTTAACAACTGACTCTTTCCTTTAGACAAACTTGTAACAAACAGAAGCACCACGTTCATCTCTTGGCTCCAGTGTTATTTATTTATCTGACACTCTTCCTTTGGACAGGAATGAAACTGAACTGTATTATTATGTTTAGAATTAGACCAGGTCTGAGGTCTGTCTATGAACAGTTCATAATCATCCAGGAAGTACCCCGCCCCCAGTTAGACCCCCAGTTAACCTAGTGAGGGTACAGTGGGTTCAGATGACGAGATAATTAATAAATGATCTTCTAGTGTGACAGATGCATTTAGCTTCTTCACGATGATGATGATAATGATGATGATAATAATAATAATGATAATGATAATAAAAATAATAATTATAATAATGATAATAATAATGATAATAATAATATAAATAACAATAATAATGATAATAATAATGATAATAATAATATAAATAACAATAATAATGATAATAAAAATAATAATTATAATAATGCCAATAATAATAATAATATTAATAATAATAATGATGATGATAATAATAATAGTATAAAGTATAATTTTTATTATATATGACAGAACACATTAAAAGGGTTAGGGTCCGAGTATCCCTTTTCCTTTTTCTTTAAAACAGAGTTAAAAATTTACACACAAGAAGACGTGATTGGTCACAGTTTATGAACCTGAACTGGACAAACCTCGTCATCTTTTCCACAGACCTGATACTGTGGCGTCCATAGGAAAAAAACAGAGGGTGCAAAGTCTGGACTGTTTTCATCTGTAGAAACCATTGGTATTAAATGACTTTTATATTGGACATTCATGTTTGATATTCAAATAAAGTTATTATTCTCCGTGAACATGATGTCAAACCAACTGTGTAAATAAAGACTGGTATTCCTCACATGCCACAAGAGTTCTATTTAAATACATACATTGTACATTTGGTCTATTTTAATGTTATATAATGAACCATTTCTATAACATATGAAGTGCCAGTGGCAAAAATAAGCTGTAAGTTCCTTTTTTTCTTCACCTCTACCCTTCAAACATGTTACAGACTTTCATTATATGTATATTTTTAAGCAAAACAAGGCAAGGACAAATAAAAAAAACTAACTGTATTTCCATAGCTGGTGTAAAACTGTGGAATAAACCTGTAGAACACTGAAAATATTTAAGAAAATGTTTAAAAAAATTAACAGTTGAAAATGATCAAAAACAAGAACAGCTGAAAAACAATTAAAGTGCATAAGACACTTGTCTATACTTAAGTTATTGAACTGAAGATTAATGCAAAGAATCTATTGTCATCTTTTTTTTCATGTTCAGTTTTACTTTTTAGTAAAAGGGGTCGGAGTAAAAAGTTTAACTTCAGTCTCAGACGGTGTTAATGACAAAGACACTATTATAATAATGTGTTACTATTATATTCTTTTTTGTCGTCCAGTATATCTATTAGTTAAGAATGTTATGTCATCATTGTCTGAGTGAATAAAACACATTCAGTTAAATCTTTATTTTTGTGGGATCCTTATGATCTTGTGTCCTCCATTTATAGGATATTATTTATGTTGAGTTAAAATAAAAGATTAACATTTTCAATTTAATTACTTCACACACCTTTTCATTTTTTTTCTTGACACACCATGTAGTGTCATGGTAAGTCAGTGGATGTTCTTTTTGGATATTTTTTTTTGGATATAAGTCATGGTACCAGCGTCCACATAGATCACATTCAGACTTTATATGCATTTTTTTATCATTTAAAAATCATTTTTAAAATGTACAAAGTATATATATTTCAAAACTAAGTCTTGTGGCATGTGAGGAATACCAGTGTTTATTTTACACAGTTGGTTTAACATCAGTAAGTCACATGATCAGACAGAATATCCTGAGAAAAATGTGTGTGGATTCTTCATCATGTGCATAATTATTAGTCTTATATAAAAAACACAACAGATGTGTCCCTTTAGTCATAGTTATTACACTAACCTGAGCATGAACTTATTAAACTAAGTCTTGTTGAGGTTCTTTGAAATGACATGGAAGTGTTTCAGTTGTAATATTTAGAATAAACTGGCATCAGTGTCAGGTCATTTCCTACATAGTGTTTGGGTTAATGTTGGATGTTAGTGTTCATCAC
>CM035795.1:1413554-1428554 GCA_020466265.1 Siphamia tubifer
AGTCCAGGAGCTGAAAACATCATTACAGTTCTCACAACATGAAGTCGACGGGCTAAAATCCAAACTAAACGAGGTAAATGAAGAAGTAAACATTCTGAAGGCTACGATCGAGGACCAAGTGAACTCTGCCAAGCTGCCACAAATGCCGGATGTGGAGAAACAGCTGGACTATCTTAAAAACCAAAGTAGGAGCAACAATATTGTTATAGACGGCATTCAGGATGACAGGAAGGAGACGTGGGCCCACACCGAAGTGAAGGTTCGAAATATTCTGACAAATAAACTGCAGCTTGACTCGAAAACAATCGAGATTGAAAGAACCCACCAAAATGGCCGGCACAGGAAAGACTCTTCCCGACCAGGACAGATCATGGTGAAGCTGTTACGTTTTAAGGACAAACAACTAATCATGGACAGAGTCAGATCAAACCTCAAGAATACGGACTTCTACATAAACCAGGACTTTTCTGAATTAGTACGCAAACGATGAGCAGAGCCGTTACCACAGATGAGAGCAGCCAGGCAGCGATGTCGTCATCAATAACGATCGCCGTGTGATCAAAAAGAAAACCAACCAACCAATGTAAAGGTCATCTGTAACCATGACAACATTGTGTGTAATTAGTTGTATATAAACAACCTGACAACGTCGACTACTCCTGTACCTGCACCAAAACAAGGTCTTCCAACTACATCTACGGGTACATTCTCAATATTCGACAATAACAGTAACTCACACTATCACTCGGAGGACTCTTTCAAGGTCCTAACTAAGTCAAGTAAAGACAACCTCACTGTCTGTCCTTCACATGAACTGTCCTTTCATCTCACTTCGATGAGCTTAATATATGTGACCCCCCACCACCAAACCAGGCATAAGTCGCGCTGAGCCGTTCAGAGCTACAGCCAAATTTAGGCTGGAAGGTGATTTGTTATTAGTGTTTACACCTTATCAAAAAACGGTACCTTAACACCTCTATGTTCACTTCCTGTGGTCATTACATTGAAATCCAATCAATAAAGGTGTTTATTGAGTCAATTATTTAAGCGGTGACAAAAGTTCAGGTATTGCTGAGCAAAGACAAAGACGACTTCCACCTCTTTTCGCCGAACAAAACGATCTCCGTTCCGTGGGTAAACACCCAAGTGTTTGGTACGAGGTAAAAGCTTATATTGAATGTTCTGTCCAATGGTGTAAGCCAAATGATTATAATACGTCACACTTCTGTCCTATTATTATAATATATAAAACTTCTGTGACATGTCCATCAGAGTGTCCTTTAACATCTGTCAACAATTTGTGTCAATCGGATACAAATTATTATGCGTTGCTAAGGACTTCCTACCCCAAAACAGTCCAAAACTTTAACGGACAATATCTAAAAATATGCAAATTGTAAAATATGTCCAAATGTGGATATTAAAATGACCATAACTTTGGTTCTACTTGTGATAGAAACATCATTTTTTCACCATCTTAAACCTTAGTTTCCACTCTACCAAGATACACACATAACTCTGTTTGGATTTACACACACTTATGCCTGGTTTACTGGTGGGTCACATATATCTTCACTCTTTACAATTCAAATTCTCTGTCATTGTATTAACAGAAACCTGGTTAACAGAACACAGTCCAAAACTGTGACATACAATAGTATTCACCATGTAAGTTACTTTATATGTTAGGGCTAAACTACCAGGAAAGAAACCATCTTGATTTTAACAATGGCACAAAGTATATTCATAGAACTAATAAATACATCTCCAAAGGACAAAAACATAATTATAGGATGTTTATACAGACACCTCTGACTGATGAACAGTTATTACACAGTACAACTAAAATAAATGAAAGAAACAAACCGTGCTATATTGTAGGCGACTTTAACATAGATCTCATGAAAAGTTCACATTCTCCGACCGCGGACCATTTGGATAACGTATTTTCTTCTTCCCTCGTGCCCCTGGTGTTGAAACCCACAAGAGTAACCAATAAATCCGCAACACTGATAGATAACATATATATAAATTCCATAGACAATGATGACACCGTAGATGTCCTAGTAACGGATATATGGGATCCTTTTCCTATATTTATAATAACTGGTACTGAAGACAACGACAGATAAATGCACATATAGACAGGTTAATAACAGGAACAAAGACACATTTGTAGAAGTGTTATCTGAGGTATCATGGACCGGAGTTTTAGAAGAACCCGACACGGAAACGGCATTTGATTTATTCCACAACATACTGGGAACCGTCTATGATAAAAACTTTCCTCTAAAAACGACCGCACCTTAGTTACAAAAAAAACATGGTTAAGAAACGGATTACTCAAGTCGATAAAAAGGAAACAACAATTATATAAAAGATACCTAAATATCCCAACGCCTTTTAACGAACACAAATACAAACAATATCGAAATAAACTCAATCATATTTTCACACGAGGTTTGCGGAAGCAACCAATGATATAAAACAAACATGGAACGTTATCAGAGAAGTACTGAATCGTAAACAAATGAAAAGTGCAGACCCCAAAGAAATAAAAATTGATGAGAAAACAATCACAGATAATGCTGAAATGTGTAACGAATTTAACAAATACTTTGCTAGAACACTACCAATGTCGATAAAGTATTTGTTAATAAAACCATTTTAAAAAGAAATAGCCTAGCTGAGAGGATGTAGACTTTGCCATTTTTCATATTTATCAATGATATCACCACATTGTAAGCAGCAACATGTCAATAACTATTAAATAATAGTTTAGACCTTGTCATTTCTAGTATTTATCATGGATATTATCACACCGAAAATAATAACATGAAACAGTTGAGTGGATATTTACATATTTACATGCTATTTTAATTGACAATGTTACCTAAATCTCAAAGTAAAATATGACAACTTTAAAGAAAACAAACGTGCATATGTACGCACACAATTGGATTCCAATGAGCATTCAAGCCCATTTATGGACTGCTGCACCACAAAACCACTTCAAAATACAATTATATATATATTCTAAATATTTCAATCTCTGAACAAACAAACCGCATCAAATGGAAAGTTTTGATTTCCCTGACTAGATTTTCTTGCTGTTGACAGACGCAGAAGCCCCTCCCACCGTCGGACCCTTGCTGCGCTGTGATTGGTCAATCAACATCCTAGGGCGGGGAATACCCACGTGTAATGAAGCATCTCCTTTTACACGTGATTATTCCCCACCCTGGAATGTTGATTGACCAATCACAGTGCAGCAGGGATCCGACAGTGGGAGGGGCTTCTGTGTGATTCTGTCTCTCTTTCTCACTGTAGGTGAGGGAAGGTGGAGGTTTTGTGTTGTGATTATTTTGGTCATTTTTGTTCTTTTTACTAAATATTTTTGTACATTTTACTGAATATTTTGGTCATTTTTGTTCATTGTGTGTGTTTTATTTTTGCGTGTAATGCATCAAACACAGTATCATTAAGGATCCAGTCTGTGCAGGTTTTCACAGGTGACTTTATGATGGGATGTTGTTTAACACCAAAGAACCAAAGGAAACACAGTGACTGTTCATAAATTATAGTGAAGAAAGATGCTCAACAAAACAATAAAAGCCCAGACTAATGCCACGTGTTGCCATGGAAACATGAAGAACAGGTCATTTTACACAAGATGGAGTCCGTTTGTCAGCGCCAGCGCTCTGAACCGCTGGACCGGTCCAACACCAGCGTCAGACCTGGACACACGGCGCCGGCTGTGGTCGCTAAGGGGGGCGGAGTCAGGCTCAGTCTGTGGTTGCTAAGGGGGGGCGGAGCAACGCTCAGTCTGGCTCTCGGCTCTTGTCTTTGTAGAGATGAAGCTCCTCAACCTTCTCTTTCAGGAAAGTGACGGGCATGGAGCACCCACGACTTCTCTGAGGCAACGTGTTTATCTGCAAAAAAACAAAAACAGCCAAAATAACATCATTATGATGTTTACTGAGCATTAAAACTTGAATATTTTGAGTCATTGATCTGTCTAATCAATATCAGTCAAAAGCTTCTGATATCAAACTAATGAAATGTTCCTGTGTGTGTGTGTGTGTGTGTGTGTGTGTGTGTGTGTGTGTGTGTGTGTGTGTGTGTGTCAGTGATAAAGAAAAAGAAAAAATGAAGGTGAAATGATGGTTGGATCAAGTTTTCAAGATACTGTAAGTTTTGACTGAAAATGTGAAATTTTACTGAACATTTTTGTCATTTTTGATCATTTCGTTTCATTATTTGGGTAATTTTTGCTGATTTTACTGAATATTTTGGTCGTTTTCTTGTTCTTTTACTGAATATTTTGGTCATTTTTGTTGATTTTACTGAATATTTTGGTTCATTTTTGTTCATTTTACTGAATATTTTGGTTGTTTTTGTTCTTTTACTGAATATTTTGGTCATTTTTGTTCATTTTACTGAATATTTTGGTCGTTTTCTTGTTCTTTTACTGAATATTTTGGTCATTTTTGTTCATTTTACTGAATATTTTGGTTCATTTTTGTTCATTTTACTGAATATTTTGGTTGTTTTTGTTCTTTTACTGAATATTTTGGTCATTTTTGTTGATTATACTGAATATTTTGGTTAATTTTTGCTCATTTTGTGGATTATTTGGGTAATTTTTTTTCTACCAAAATTGGGGAAAATGGCTCGATTATAATTAAACAATATTGAAATAAATAAAATACTCAAAATAGGATAAAATATGTCCAAGTTGAGGCTGAAATGGTCCCAATTTGTTTTTGTTTTTTGTCGTTAGTTGCTTAAAATTTTATTTTGAGCAAATCAAATCATCACATGATGCACATTAGACAGAATGACAAATATTCTCTTGTTCATTCAAAGAATTTCACATTTTTAACAAAAATGACCAAAATAATCAAGAAAATGAATGAAAATTAACCAAAATATTCAGTAAAATGAACAAAAAGATGGTGTCTAATTCAACTTCTGTAGCTTTAAAAGACACTGTCCCAGGGGAGAGTTTAGGCTAATTTTAGGGGTGCTTCAATTTTACCCAGCACCCCCTGGTTGCTCCCTTCAAAAAAAGAAAACATTGCATGATGAAAAATCTTTGCAGGCTCAGAGTTGGCCTACCCTAGTGGAGAACCGTCACTGCCATGTGATTTGTCTAAACCAATAAAATACTTTTCCTTCTCACACCCTTTTCTGATTGGTTTGCTAACGCCGGCTGGGTCACCTGGAGGAGAGTGTATGATGGAATGACCCCCCTGGTGCGACGCAGGAGGGGCCAAGCCCGGAGTCAAACCATAGTGCCCAGAACCTCCAGGTGAGACAAGCCCCGAACCCACACAGACCACCAGAACATCGCCAGGTTAAATGGCCCAAAGCTAATAAGGAGCAGGAGTGGTGCCAGTTTGATGAGGACACCAATTCCATCTTGGAAGCAATAGCCAAGGGGGAAGTAGATCGACGTCTCCAGACCATGACCACCATCATCATCAGCCTAGCAGCTGAGAGATTTGGTCTGGAGGAGAAGGAAGAGATTAAAAGTCCTTATACGAAGAGCAACAGGGCAAACAAGATCCACCAGCTCAAGCAGGAGTTGAGGGACACCTGACACGACAGTTCAACACAGCAGGAGAGGAGGAGAGGGGACCTCTGTCAGAGTTGCAAAATATAAATGGACTGCTTTTTATGTAGTTCTTTTCCACCTTCATGGTGTTCAAAGTGCTTTACATTAGCCTCACATTCACCCATTCACACACACTCATACACCAGTAGGTTTCTATGGTCTAAGGTCAGTCCTACTGGGGGCCTAAGTCAGGGTTCAGTGTCTTGCTCAAGGACACTTCGACATGTGGACAGCAAGAGCTGGGATGCAAACCGCCAACCTCTCGGTCATTGGGCGACCCACTCTACCAACTGAGCCACAGCCGCCCTATATATTCCGTATGAAGGTCATGACCTTGAGGAGGGCTGAGTGGCATCAGAGAAGGAGGAAAGAAAGAGCCAGGAAATGCACTGCCTTTCTAGCAGACCCATTTGGATTCACAAAACAGCTGCTGGGACAGAAGCGTAGTGGCCAACTCACCTGCTCCAAAGCAGAGATCGACCGTCACCTAGATGCAACCTTGTGAGATGTGTTGAGGGAGCAAGAGCTGGGCGACTGCGATTCCCTGATTGACCCACCTGCGCCAACGCTGGAATTCGATGGGAGGGAACCCAGTTGGAAAGAGATCCAGGAGGTGGTCAAGAAGGCAAGATCAAGCTCATCCCCAGGACCAGGTGGGGTGCCTTATAAGGTTTACAAGAACTGCCCTAGGTTACTCCACAGGCTCTGAAGCATCTTGAGGGTGATATGGAGGAGGGGAAAGGTTACTGAACAGTGGCGTGTCGCTGAAGGAGTGTGGATCCCAAAGGAGGAAGAGTCAAAGAACATCAACCAGTTTAGAACCATCTCCCTGCTCAGTGTTGAGGGCAAACTATTCTTCAGCATTGTAGCCAGGCGTCTGACTGACGTCCTCCTGAAGGACTCCTACATTTATACTTCAGTCCAGAAAGGAGGAATCCAAAGGATATCAGGGTGTCTGGAGCACAATGGAGTCGTCACCCAACTGATTAGGGAAGCCAGTGAGAACAAGGGAGACCTGGTCGTACTATGACTGGACCTAGAAAATTAATATGGGTCCATACCTCACAAGCTATTTGAAGTGGCATTACGCCTGCACAATGTCCCCGCCAAAGTCAGAGAACTCTTTCTGGACTATTATAACAGGTTCAGCCTGAGTTTCTCAGTAGGGTCCACAACATCGGACTGGCATAAACTGGAGAAGGGAATCATCACTGGATGTACAATCTCAGTGATCCTCTTCACCCTGGCCATGAACATGCTGGTGAAGTCGGCTGAAGTTCAATTCAATTCAATTCAATTTTATTTATAAAGCCCTAAATCACAACAAAGTCGTCTCAGAGGGCTTTACAAAAACACAATCAGCTACAGAAATACATGAAAAGTCCCAAGCATCCCCTGTCCTTAGACCCTCCCCCTGTCCTTAGACCCTCCCCCTGTCCTTAGACCCTCCTTCTCAGCAGAAAAAACTTCCAAACCCAGTGGGAAAAAGAAGAAATCTTGAGGAGAACCACATTGAAGGACAGATCCACTCCCATGGGCGGACAGACTATAGATGAACGTCCATTTATAAATTAAGGAGGGGGGGCTGGTCCAGACAGGCAGGGGCAGTGGTCCGGGGTCACAGGTCGGCACAGGCGAGATACTGCAGATCCTGTCGTCCATGGCTCCCGTGCAGACACTGTCAGGAGAGTCACCACTCCCCCCAGGGGGGAAAGGGGACACCAGGTGACTAGTCATGAACAGACTTGGTATGAAAGATATGTTATAAAAATGACAGAAACAGGTGTGAGGGAGAGAAAGAGAAGAAAGAACTCAGTGTCTGTACTTCCCCCAGCATTCTAACTCCTAGGGCAGCCTAGACTGAACTGTGACTCATACATCACATAATTTTTTAACTAACCTGACCATAGTCTTTCTCAAACAGGAATGTTTTCAGCCTAATTTTAAATGTAGAGACTGTGTCGGCATCTTTAATATTAAAGGGAAGCTGATTCCACCAGACAGTAACCATGGTAACTAAAGACTCTAGCTCCTACTGTACTTTTACAAACCCTAGGAACTTTCAATAAACCTGCATTCTGAGAACGAAGGGTTCTATTGGGTTGGTACGGAACCAGATCATCTTTAAGATAAGAGGGGCCCATACCATTAACCCCTGACCTCTGACCCCTAACCCTAACCCATACCATTAATGGTTTTATATGTAAGGAGGAGGATTTTAAATTTAATTCTAGACTCAACTGGTAGCCAGTGAAGGGTTTGGAGCACAGGGGTGATAGGGTTAGGGGTCAGGGGTCAGGGTTTGGAGCACAGGGATGATAGAGTCAGGGGTCAGGGGTCAGGGTTTGGAGCACAGGGGTGATAGAGTCAGGGGTCAGGGTTTGGAGCACAGGGGTGATGTGTTCTCTTCTATTTGATCCTGTTAATAATCTTGCTGCTGCATTTTGAACCAGTTGAAGCTTTTTAGGGAATATTTAGGACACGCTACAAGTAAGGAGTTACAATAATCTAATCGTGATGTAACAAATGCATGAATTAATTTTTCTGCAGTCGTTTTAGACAGAATATTCCTAATTTTGGCTAATGTTGCGCAGGTGAAAGAAGGCTGTTCTGCAAGTTTGGTTAATGTGCCCTGACCTCTGACCCTTTGAATGAAAGATCTGGATCAAATAAAACTCCAAAATTTTTAACTGTGTCACTGGGTGTTACACTTAAGTTGTCCAGAGTAACTATGTGGTCAGGTAGGGAGTCTCTCACATTTTTAGGACCAATTATAATGACTTCAGTTTTTTCAGGGTTCAATAAAAGATAATTGGCACTCATCCAAGTTTTTATGTCTTGGACACATGTACTTAGTTTATCTATTTGCCTGGTCTGATCAGGTTTAATCGATAAATATAGCTGTGTGTCATCTGCATAACAATGAAAATTAATGCCATGATTTCTAATGATGTTACCTAAAGGGAGCATATATAGTGTAAACAAAATAGGCCCAAGGACTGACCCTTGGGGCACGCCATAATTAACTCTGGAGGACTGCGATGATTGTTTGTTGACGTGAACAAATTGGTAGCGATCAGATAAATATGATTTAAAGCAGCAGAGGGCTGCTCCTCTAATACCTATATCACATTCTAATCTGTGCACTAAGATACTGTGGTCAATGGTGTCAAAGGCTGCACTAAGGTCTAATAACACCAGGACCCATATTAATCCGATGTCAGCGGCTAATAATAAGTCATTAGTAACTTTAACTAACGCTGTTTCAGTGCTATGATGGGCACGAAAGCCAGACTGAAACTGTTCAAATAAACTATTATCCTGCAGGAATTGGCACAGCTGTTTAACTATTACTCGTTCTAAAACCTTTGACAGGAAGGGCAAATTGGATATAGGCCTATAATTGGCTAGAATGTCAGGATCTAGGGTAGGTATCCAGTAATTAATGAAGTGTTAATTATATTTAGGACAGTGTTAATAATTAGGGGCAGAATCTGTTTAAAGAGTTTAGTTGTAATTGGATCTAAGAGGCAGGTGGCTGATTTGGAAGACATGATAATAGATATGACATCAGTTTGGTCTACAGTGGTGAAATGATTTAGTGTTACAGAGGGATTTATAAAAAGGCCTAGGTTTGAAACCGCTGCTTTTTCTGATCTAATATTTGGGAGAAATGTGTCTATTTTGTCTCTAATAGTTGATATTTTATTGTTAAAGAACTGCAGGAAATCATCAGAATGGAGCGTGGATGGAATAACTGGTTCCACGGAGGTGTGTCTGTCAGTCTGGCTACAGTACTGAACAGGAATCTAGGATTATTCTGGTTTTCTTCTATTATGGATGAGTAATAGAATAATAAATAGTACCTATTTATTTTAGAAATTATTTCAATAGAGTGAATGAGGTTCACTGCTATTCCACTAGGGGAAGCATAACAGACTTGGTGCCACCCAGAGTTAAAACCAACATGGGTAAAGAGTCTTTTTCTTATGCTGGGACTATTCTGTGGAACAGGTTACCTGGTCCAATTAAAGCCATTAGAAGTATAGGCAGTTTCAAACAAAACTTGAAAAGATGGTTTAAACAGCAATCTTAGTCTACTGGCACCTGGTGTAAATCTCATACATTAGAAACTGTAATTGTGTCTTTTACTGATTTCTATGGAATGATTTGAGTATGTGTGTGTAGGTATGTGAGAATGTATGTATGTAATGAATGCATGAACTGCTGCCACTAGCCCCTGTCTCCTGCACTATAGGGACCACAATGGAAATAAGCCTTAGGGCTTTTTTGTGTTATCCCTGACTATTTTGTTATTTTATATGTTTTATGGCACTGGTTGCTGTTACATGTTTTATCTCAAGAATGGTCTAATAAATTCAATCAATCAATAATATCTAGTTTTGGCTGTACGCAAAGATGGATTATACTTTATTAAGCTATTTTTCCAGGCATTGAGAGAATCTTCTAAGTTGGATCGGCGCCATTGCCTCTAATTTACGTGCTGCTTGTTTAATGGAGCGAGTGTCAGCGTTGTACCATGGGGAGGTTAATCTAACCTTAGTAGTTTTTAACTTAAGGGGGGCAACTATATCTAACGTAGTTTGTAGTGTGAGCATGGTACTATCGACTAACTCATCACTTATACTGGGACTAAATGTGTCCTTTACATAATCACATGACATAGACACAAATAGTGACTGAATTAACTCTTTGTACTTTGAGACAGCACGGTCACATAGTATCCTTTTCATTTGCGTTTTAATCACTGAGGTAGAAATATCCTCAAACAAAACCTGGAAGGTCATTAAAAAGTGATCTGAGAGTATGGGATTATGGGGAAAAACAACGAGGTCATTAATTTCAACACCAAGTGTTAAGATCAGATCAAGAGTATGTCTGTGAATGTGGGTTGGTTTATGAACATTTTGGATAAAGCCTAATCCGTCTAGTAGGTCACTAAATGCATTACTAAGAGAGTCAGTGTTGTTATCAACATGTATGTTCAAATCACCAACTATTATAATCCTATCCCAGTTCAACACTACACTGGATAGAAAGTCAGAGACTTCTAATAAAAACTGTGAATAAGGGCCAGGAGGGCGGTAGACTATGACAAAAAGGACTGGTTTTTGGTTTCTGCAGTTGGGGAAAGTAATGGATGAAACTAGACTTTCAAAGGAGTGGTAAGTGGGATTAATTTTAGGATTAATTTTAGGGCTAAGACCTAAACTGGAGTGGGATATTACTGCCACTCCTCCACCACCACTGGTTCTGGCTGTGTGATAGTTCACATGTGTTGGTGGCGTGGATTCATTTAATGCGACATATTCATCCTGCTGCAGCCAGGTTTCAGTCAGCGCTAAAATATCAATTTTGTGATCACTAATTAGATCGTTTATTAACAAAGATTTGGAAGAAATAGACCTAATATTGATCAGTCCACATTGGATAAAATTGTTAGGTGTTCTTTTAATCTGATTATTACTTAAAACTATTTTTATTAAATTATTTGGTCTCACACCTATAGGTTTTTTAATATTAGGTTTATTTTTAACTATACGGGGTTTATTATTAACTACACAGGGAATAGACACAGTCTTTCTATTATTTGCTACAAGGTGGGTTTGTGACAACTCAGAGTAAAGTGGATGCACAGAGAAGTGTTTTACTCTATGACTCTGCACCTGGGCCCACACTCCGGATTGTCATTTTGACAGGCTAAATTTGGCAGCCACATTTTGTGCTAAGAGAGAAGCACCTTCCCAAGTGGGATGTATGCTATCTCTGCGAATGAGCCCAGGCTTTCCCCAGAATGTACGCCAATTATCTATAAAAACAACATTGTTTTCTGAGCACCATCTAGACAACCAGCGGTTAAATGATGACAACCTAGAGTACATCTCATCACTGGCCAAATTGGGCAGGGGTCCAGAAAA
The DNA here is from genome assembly GCA_020466265.1 of Siphamia tubifer. Lineage (NCBI taxonomy): Eukaryota > Metazoa > Chordata > Actinopteri > Kurtiformes > Apogonidae > Siphamia > Siphamia tubifer. Next base: position 1,425,114 of record CM035795.1, read on the forward strand.
TGCTACGGTGTTACACATCGACTTAGCAAGTTTACACACTGATGCTACGTTCAACACACCGATGCTAGGTTCAGTGCAGAGGGCCCCTGACTAAGTCCGGTATCAGGCAGCCGCCTATTAGAGCCTTCATAGACGACCTGACTGTGATGACACCAAACGTCCCAGGAGGAAGGTGGATCCTGAAGGGCCTGGAGGAACTAACACCTTGGGCCCACAAGTTGCACTTCACACTGGGCAGCGGCAAGATACTATCCATCACTGACAAACCTGTGAAGAGTCTGGGGAAGGTATTTGATTGCAGCTTGAGAGATAAGGCAGCCATCCAGTCGACTAACCAGGACCTGGAGGCTTGGCTAGGCACGGTGGATAAGTCGGGTCTACCGGGCAAGTTCAAAGCCTGGGTATATCAACATGGCATCCTCCCAAGGACTCTCTGGCCCCTCCTCGTATACGAAGTCCCAATTTCCACAGTGGAGGGCTTTGAAAGGAGAGTCAGCAGGTTCGTGCGGAGGTGGCTAGGTCTACCTCGGAGCCTGAACAGCATTGCCCTGTATGGGAAAAACAACATGCTGAAGCTTCCCATCAGCAGCCTGAGTGAAGAATTCAAGGTGAGCCGTATAAGGGAGGTGCTGCAATACAGGGAGGCAACTGACCTAAAAGTCTCTCAAGCAGGGATTGAAGTTAGGACAGGGCGGAAATGGAGGGCAGCAGAGGCGGTGGAGGCTGCTGAGTCATGGTTGCGGCACAGGGCCCTGGTCGGGGCAGTGGCTCAGGGAAGGGCAGGCCTGGGCACAAGTACAACAAAGGGAAAGGCCAGAAGAATGCTGCTCCAGGAAGAGGTGCGAGCATCAGTGGCAAAAGAGCGGGCAAGTAAGATCGCTGGAATGCGGCAGCAGGGAGCCTGGACGCAGTGGGAGCAGGCAAGGTCACGTGGTCTGAGCTGTGGAGGGCCGAGCCCCAGCAATTAAAATTCCTGATCCAGGCCGTCTATGACGTACTGCCAAGCCCGACTAACCTGTGCTGCTGGGGTAAGGTGGAGTCCCCAGCTTGCCAGAAGAAAGGGACCCTGGAGCATATCTTAAGCTGCTGTCCGAGAAGCCTGAGCGAGGGGTGCTACCGCTGGTGCCACAACCAGGTCCTGAAGGCACTAGCCAACACTATCTGCTCTGGAATAGCCCATTGCAAATGTCTCCGTCCAGAGAAGACCATCTCCTTCATCAGAGCTGGAGGAGAACCACCAAATGCGGCCAGAACTGCTTCCTCTGGCCTGCTAGCAATGGCACAAGATTGGAAGCTGAAGGTTGACCTGGGGAAACAGTTGAAGTTCTCAGAGAATGTGGTCAAAATATTGCTTGGGCCAGATGTGGTGTTGACCTCGGCGACCTCCAAGCAGGTTGTGGTCCTGGAGCTCACGGTCTCTTGGGAAGACTGCATTGAGGAGGCCAACAAGAGAAAGAGGGCGAAGTACCAGGCGCTGGTGAAGGAGTGTCAGCTCAATGGGTGGCGAGCAAGGTGTGAGCCCATCGAGGTGGGATGCAGAGGGTTCGCAGGCCAATCCCTCTGCAGGGTCTACAGCACACTGGGTATCAGGGGGGCCAATAAATGAAGAGCCATCAAGGAGGCCACGGAGGCAGCAGAGGTTGCTTCACGTTGACTGTGGATCAGGAGAGGAGATCCGTGGGTAGGGTAGCACTACCTGGACACAAGTCGGGGGATTGATCACCCCCGCCTGGGTCACCTGGAGGAGAGTGTATGATGTTGGAATGACCCGAAACACTCAATGAGCCCAGGTAACATCACTGATGATGTGTCCAGGTTGCATCACTAGTTGATGTATGTTATAAAATGCGTTCATGCCATGATTATTTTCACAAATGGACATTTGATGGTGGTTGAACAGCAGATGAGTGAAGGTAGGGCTGTGCCATTGCAATTAGTGAACAATTAAATCCAACAGTAGTGTTCTCTGGTCTGTGGACAACTATAAAAAAAACACCTTTATCATCATTGAGCTCATTTTGTCACAACTGGACATTGTACACAGCCGCCATGTGGGCGTGGTCATTTTTTATCTAAAGTTAGTGCTTTCATTGGATGATCGTTTGGGTAATGTGGGGTAGACTAAGTACAGTACTAGTACTGTACTAGTACAGTACTAGTACTTACGTGTGCAGTATTATGCACCTGTGCTGATTTCTACAGTGCACATACTTATTCATGTCCTCTTTTATCGTGGGAAATGTGAACTGCGTGCGAAGTTATGGGTTATAAAAGTTGTTTTTGGGAGGTAGGATTTTAACTTCGCCATGTCCCGTCTGCAATGAATATCTTCTTACCCCTTTTTTACTCATAAATGAAAGTTGTATGTTTGTTGATTGTTTGTTGATTTGTGCTAAAAATAGATATATAGCACGGCATAAGTGCATTGACATAATACTGTGTACTGTGCAGGTGCTCATGGCTACAGTTCACACACATTGTCTACTGTCTCTGTTGCTTTACATGTTAAACCCTGTTTTCCATTTCTAACAGGGTTTGAATCATCTGCGGAGAGAGGGGGCGTGGATTTGGGGATTTAAGTCCCGGATCGCTGGATAATTTTTTTGATCTTGTAAAAAAAAAGTCACCTGTGTACTCACCTCCAAACAACACATATTAAATCCTACAACAAAACCCAAATTGCCCTCGTTTTTAAAATGTTCTTATTTGATTGGACCCCCTCAAACTGCTGTAGGGAGTTTATCCATCATACTGTCCATATGTTTATGTCTCTGCTCAGTCAATAACCACCTCATCCTGACCCAGCTGATCCACACCTGAGTTGACTTTGAATAGGATGGTGAGGAAGATATATGAATAAACTAAACTAAAACCAAATATTCAGAAAAAAAATAGCAAACCTGCTCAAAAAACACATTAAAACTAAGTTGGGAAGGTCAGCCTTCACTGTGTCCACTTCATGCGCTGCATCAGCTCCGTGCGCAGCTTGAATATTTATATTACATAGCGGGTGGGGATTTATGACGATTAATGCAACGTTGGCGGACAATTGTATGAAAGGAGGACAAAATGTGAAACAGCCGGACAGATGGCTCTAAAACCGGACTGTCTGGACGAATGGTCAACCTAGCCCCCAGACTCCCCTCTGTGCTAAGACCCAGTCTTCATGCCTCGCTCCGCCTCTAATTTGAATCTCAATTACACCAAATTAAAGACCTTTATGAATTAGTATGAATGTTTATTTATATTTGAACAGTATACTATTCATCTGTACATTTTTTCTTGTATGAATTTTATGAAGACATCTGTCATTATTAAATAGTGAGGAAATTAAAAGGTACATTTCTGCCTGTTGGCGGCACGGTGGTGCAGTGGTTAGCACGGCGGTGCAGTGGTTAGCACGGCGGTGCAGTGGTTAGCACGGCGGTGCAGTGGTTAGCA
>CM035795.1:1436054-1503554 GCA_020466265.1 Siphamia tubifer
AACTGTCAGTGGTAGTATATAACTGTCAGTGGTAGTATATAAACTGTCAGTGGTAGTATATAACTGTCAGTGGTAGTATATAACTGTCAGTGGTAGTATATAACTGTCAGTGGTAGTATATAAACTGTCAGTGGTAGTATATAAACTGTCAGTGGTAGTATATACCTGTCAGTGGTAGTATATACCTGTCAGTGGTAGTATATAAACTGTCAGTGGTAGTATATAAACTGTCAGTGGTAGTATATAAACTGTCAGTGGTAGTATATAAACTGTCAGTGGTATTATATAAACTGTCAGTGGTAGTATATAACTGTCAGTGGTAGTATATAACTGTCAGTGGTAGTATATAACTGTCAGTGGTAGTATATAAACTGTCAGTGGTAGTATATAACTGTCAGTGGTAGTATATAACTGTCAGTGGTAGTATATAACTGTCAGTGGTAGTATATAACTGTCAGTGGTAGTATATAAACTGTCAGTGGTAGTATATAAACTGTCAGTGGTAGTATATACCTGTCAGTGGTAGTATATACCTGTCAGTGGTAGTATATAAACTGTCAGTGGTATTATATAAACTGTCAGTGGTAGTATATAACTGTCAGTGGTAGTATATAACTGTCAGTGGTAGTATATAACTGTCAGTGGTAGTATATAAACTGTCAGTGGTAGTATATAACTGTCAGTGGTAGTATATAACTGTCAGTGGTAGTATATAACTGTCAGTGGTAGTATATAAACTGTCAGTGGTAGTATATAAACTGTCAGTGGTAGTATATAACTGTCAGTGGTAGTATATAACTGTCAGTGGTAGTATATAAACTGTCAGTGGTAGTATATAAACTGTCAGTGGTAGTATATAACTGTCAGTGGTAGTATATAACTGTCAGTGGTAGTATATAACTGTCAGTGGTAGTATATAAACTGTCAGTGGTAGTATATAAACTGTCAGTGGTAGTATATACCTGTCAGTGGTAGTATATACCTGTCAGTGGTAGTATATAAACTGTCAGTGGTAGTATATAAACTGTCAGTGGTAGTATATAAACTGTCAGTGGTAGTATATAAACTGTCAGTGGTATTATATAAACTGTCAGTGGTAGTATATAACTGTCAGTGGTAGTATATAACTGTCAGTGGTAGTATATAACTGTCAGTGGTAGTATATAAACTGTCAGTGGTAGTATATAACTGTCAGTGGTAGTATATAACTGTCAGTGGTAGTATATAACTGTCAGTGGTAGTATATAAACTGTCAGTGGTAGTATATAAACTGTCAGTGGTAGTATATACCTGTCAGTGGTAGTATATACCTGTCAGTGGTAGTATATAAACTGTCAGTGGTAGTATATAAACTGTCAGTGGTAGTATATAAACTGTCAGTGGTAGTATATAAACTGTCAGTGGTAGTATATAACTGTCAGTGGTAGTATATAAACTGTCAGTGGTAGTATATAACTGTCAGTGGTAGTATATAACTGTCAGTGGTAGTATATAAACTGTCAGTGGTAGTATATAACTGTCAGTGGTAGTATATAACTGTCAGTGGTAGTATATAACTGTCAGTGGTAGTATATAACTGTCAGTGGTAGTATATAAACTGTCAGTGGTAGTATATAAACTGTCAGTGGTAGTATATACCTGTCAGTGGTAGTATATACCTGTCAGTGGTAGTATATAAACTGTCAGTGGTAGTATATAAACTGTCAGTGGTAGTATATAAACTGTCAGTGGTAGTATATAAACTGTCAGTGGTAGTATATAAACTGTCAGTGGTAGTATATAAACTGTCAGTGGTAGTATATAAACTGTCAGTGGTAGTATATAACTGTCAGTGGTAGTATATAAACTGTCAGTGGTAGTATATAAACTGTCAGTGGTAGTATATAAACTGTCAGTGGTAGTATATAACTGTCAGTGGTAGTATATAAACTGTCAGTGGTAGTATATAAACTGTCAGTGGTAGTATATAAACTGTCAGTGGTAGTATATAACTGTCACTTCAGTTTATGTGAAGGAGTCGATGGTGTATTTTTGACTCCATTCAGACTCCATTCAGTTCAATGGGATTCATGACTTGTGAGTGATTTAAAGGATCTGAATCATTCACCTGGGTGAGTCATGAACTAATGTAAAGAATGAATTAAAGTGACTGATGAGACTGGAAGGCTTTAGTTTCTTCCTCACCTGTCAGTTTCGTGAGTGCAGAAGGAGAAGGGGAAGTTGGCCGCTATTTTCTCAAAGTCCTCCAGTGAGATGTAACCGTCCTGGTTCTGGTCGTAGTTCTTCATGACCGACTGCAGGGGGCGACAGAGCGACGACACGGTCAGTGTTATACAAGCTGCTGCTTTAAGTCACTTCTGCTTTAGTTAGTGCTCAGTAATAAGGAAGTGAAAGGCTGGCGCTCTGCACATACTCACATCCACCATCTGTTTGACGTGTTTGGAAATGGTGTCAGGGTCCAGCCTGGGCGTGACCCCTGACCCCCACTCTGCTACCACCGGCGGTTTATCTGGAGCAACTGGCTGTGGACCAACACCCGAAACCATAAGCAGAGGTGGTTAAAGTACTGACATTCTGTACCTAAGTACAAGTACAGCTACTGGTGTGGAGAAAAAAAAGTAGAAGTACTGATTCAACTCCTTTACTGAAGTAAAAGTAACCAAAAAAAGTACAAGTTCTCAATTGTAATAAAGTAAAAAGTAAAATGTTTTTGTTTTTTTTTTTGCTGCAGATGAAATTATACTTATTTAAGCAGGAAAAAAAACAGAAAAATGTCAAAACTATCCAAAAATAAAACCTTTAAAAGTGAGTTAGTGTGTAGATGATGTGTTTTATTGAGCCGTGGACATTTAGGAAAAAAATGAAAAAGTCATAAATAGGAGATTTAGAAAAAAAAGCAGGATTATGAGATTAATAAGTAAAAAATTAAGAGATATTAAGTAAACATTTCTGATTTATGACTTATTTTTCTACTGTCTGTTTGATTTGAAAAAGTAACGAGTCTATTCTGAGAATGTAGAGTATAAATGTAAAGAGTATAAAGTACATATATTTATATAAATGTAAAGAGTATAAAGTACATATATTTATATAAATGTAAAGAGTATAAAGTACATATATTTATATAAATGTAAAGAGTATAAAGTACATATATTTATATAAATGTAAAGAGTATAAAGTACATATATTTATATAAATGTAAAGAGTATAAAGTACATATATTTATATAAATGTAAAGAGTATAAAGTACATATATTTATATAAATGTAAAGAGTATAAAGTACATATATTTATATAAATGTAAAGAGTATAAAGTACATATATTTATATAAATGTAAAGAGTATAAAGTACATATATTTATATAAATGTAAAGAGTATAAAGTACATATATTTATATAAATGTAAAGAGTATAAAGTACATATATTTATATAAATATAAAGAGCATAAAGTACATATATTTATATAAATGTAAAGAGTATAAAGTACATATATTTATATAAATGTAAAGAGTATAAAGTACATATATTTATATAAATGTAAAGAGTATAAAGTACATATATTTATATAAATGTAAAGAGTATAAAGTACATATATTTATATAAATGTAAAGAGTATAAAGTACATATATTTATATAAATGTAAAGAGTATAAAGTACAGATATTTATATAAAAATGTAGGGAGTAAAAGTGAAAAGTTGCCAGAAAAATAAATACTCCAGTAAATGGTAAATGTTCTGCATTTATATAGTTCTTTTCCACCTTCATGGTTCAAAGTTCTTTACATTATCTTCACATTCACACACACACTCATACACCAGTAGGTTTCTAAGGTCAAAGGTCAGTCCTACTGGGGGCCTAAGGGGCCTTGCCCAAGGACACTTGGACATGTGGACAGCCAGAGACGGGACGCGAACCGCCAACCTCTCGGTCATTGGGCGACCCACTCTACCAACTGTTGGTAGAGTGGACCCACCATGGAATGGTGTTCCAAAAGTCACTGAAAAGGCCGACTGACTGTATACTACAGATACCAAAAAAATCTACTTAAGTACAGTAATGAAGTACTTGTACTGAGTTATTTCCATCAACAAAGGCCAACACATATGAGAATCAAAAAAACAAAAGGAACACACCCACCACATAACACACTTCCCTAACGAACACAACTTTGATGTGGTTCACTTTGATGTCATCATCTGCTTTTGTTTTGAAGAGAACATGTTCCACCCACACTCAAACATTATCAAAATAAAATATAACCAGAGGGCTTAAAGTACACACATTCTGTACTGAAGTAGAAGTACTGATTCAACTACTTTATTTAAGTAAAAGTAAAAAAGTACAACTTCTGAATTGTACTGGTACTCGTCATCTGAACCTGCTTTATTCTAACTGTTCAAATGTAATAAAATAAGAAGTAAAACTACATGGATTTATTTTATTTTTCTCATGAAGGTAAATAAAACATATTTAACCAGAAAAAATCTAAAGTAAAATAAAGCCTTTAAAAGTGTATAAGAAATATGTGTGTGATCGACTCAGTTTGTGGATACAGGAAGAACATTTAAGAAATAAGGTGTGTGTGTGTGTGTGTGTGTGTGTGTGTGTGTGTGTGTGTGTATGTGTGTGTGTGTGTGTGTGTGTATGTGTGTGTGTGTGTGTGTGTGTGTGTGTGTGTGTGTGTGTGTGTGTATGTGTGTGTGTGTGTGTGTGTATGTGTGTGTGTGTGTGTGTGTATGTGTGTGTGTGTGTGTGTGTGTGTGTGTATATGTGTGTGTGTATGTGTGTGTGTGTGTGTGTGTATATGTGTGTGTGTGTGTGTGTGTGTGTGTATATGTGTGTGTGTGTGTGTGTGTGTGTGTGTGTGTGTATGTGTGTGTGTGTGTGTGTGTATGTGTGTGTGTGTGTGTGTGTATGTGTGTGTGTGTGTGTGTGTGTATATGTGTGTGTGTATGTGTGTGTGTGTGTGTATATGTGTGTGTGTGTGTGTGTATATATGTGTGTGTGTGTGTGTGTGTGTGTGTGTATATGTGTGTGTGTATGTGTGTGTGTGTGTGTGTGTGTATGTGTGTGTGTGTGTGTGTGTGTGTGTGTGTGTGTGTGTGTATATGTGTGTGTGTATGTGTGTGTGTGTGTGTGTGTGTATATATGTGTGTGTGTGTGTGTGTGTGTGTGTGTATATGTGTGTGTGTATGTGTGTGTGTGTGTGTGTGTATATATGTGTGTGTGTGTGTGTGTGTGTGTGTGTGTATGTGTGTATAAATATATATATATAAATATTGATATAAAAATTTAAGGAGTAAAAGTGAAAAGTTCCCAGAAAAATAAATACTCAAGTAAAGTACAGATACCTAAAAAATCTACTTAAATACAGTAATGAAGTACTTTTACTGAGTTACGTTCCACCTCTGAATATAACCCTCTATAAACTGTATTGATTATATATTGACAAATATTAAACAAATATTATTCACATTGAAGACAAAATTATATTCCCATATGAAACTAAACTGACTATCAATATATTACTGCCTGAAACTGAACATAAAAAAGTATATTTTATTTATATATATATATATGTAACTATATATATATATTTTGTAATACACTTCACAATATATGTGGAAATAAATTGACTTTCAATAAAATTATCTGTAAAAATATAGGTCAGCTTTCATCTTCAGTATAAATATAAATAATATTTGTTAATATATGATCAAATCATATATTACAGTATATTAGATATTATATTTTTGAACATAATGTTGTATATTTTAGTTTCATAAGCGCCTTCTGATGTGAACAGGTGGACTGACCTGGTTCTTGGGGTTCTTGGGTTCCTTGGTGTATGACAGTTCATAGATCTCATCTTCAGTGTAGTATAAATCTAGAGACAGCTGTAAAGCATCAGAGGAACATGTTACTAGTGTGTTTGTCCAACACGTCTTTTAACTTTAGGTCATAATTTCACCCCATGTTTCAACTCATGTCATTTTGCTCGTGTTTTAGTCACATATGAAACAAACACTCATATGTTTTCAGGGATTTTCCTTCAATTATCAGTGTGATGAAGTCCATAATTTGCATAAAAGGGGAAATAAAACAACATTGAGAGTTTGAACTGCACACACATTCATATCAGTCACTTTCAATCGTCACTACAATTCATTTCATTATTTCAATTATTTCCCGATTTGTGTGTGGAAGTGAAAGTGGAAGAAACCAGATGGACTTTTGTGAATAATTCAAAACCATAAGTAACCAAGTTAAAAGCTTGAAACCAAAGACAAAAACTCATGTAAAAAATTAAATCAGCATAATGACGAGGAGGTGAGACGACAGTAATGACATGAAACTGTCAAAACTGCAACAGGAAAAGCAGATGAAAATGATAAAAGCTGTAACGAGATGTAAAAGATGAAGGAAGAAACAGGTCAATATTTAACTAAATTAACTGTAAGATGAAAATGGTTACATTTGAACTAGTCATAAAAGATAAAAGATTTAAAAAAAAGAAGAAAAGAAAAGAAAAGATCCAGTAAAGTGAAAATGTAAAAGATGTGACGAAATGAAACAAAAAAATACCTCTGAAAACTGCACAAAAATTAATAATAAATTTTAAAAGATCATTAATTAATTAAAAACAATTATTTGAAATTCTAAAATAATTGCAGGACCTGCTATAGACGTACGTTATGATGTCAATGGTCAAACTAGTTCATGTTTTACATTAATCAGATGAATGGAAGTGAAACAGGTTTTAACTTTTACTGAAGGTTTAAACACTTCAGTCTAATCTGATCCACCCTGTTTCTGCCTGTTTAATGCCTGTTAAATACCATTAATGCATATAAAGCCATTAATGGTATGGGCCCCTCTTATCTTAAAGATCAACTGGTTCCGTACCAACCCAATAGAACCCTTCGTTCTCAGAATGCAGGTTTACTGAAAGTTCCTAGGGTTTCTAAAAGTACAGTAGGAGCTAGAGCCTTTAGTTACCATGGTTACTGTCTGATGGAGCTAGAGACTTTAGTTACCATGGTTACTGTCTTATGGAATCATCTTCCCTTTAATATTAAAGATGCCGACACAGTCTCTACATTTAAAATTAAGTTGAAAACATTCCTGTTTGAGAAAGACTATGGTCAGGTTAGTTAAAAATGATGTGACTCATATATCATGTATACATGATGTATGAGTCACAGTTCAGTCTAGGCTGCCCTAGGAGTTAGAATGCTGGGGAAGTACAGACACTGAGTTCTTTCTTCTCTTTCTCTCTCACACCTGTTTCTGTCATTTTTATAACATATCTTTCATACCAAGTCTGTTCATGACTAGTCACCTGGTGTCCCGTCCCCCCCCCCTGGGGGGAGTGGTGTCTCTCCTGACAGTGTCTGCACGGGAGCCATGGACGACAGGATCTGCAGTATCTCGCCTGTGCTGACCTGTGACCCCGGACCACTGCCCCTGCCTGTCTGGACCAGCCCCCCCTCCTGCATCTATATATGGACGTTCATCTATAGTCTGTCCGTCCATGGGAGTGGATCTGTCCTTCAATGTGGTTCTCCTCAACATTTCTTCTTTTTCCCACTGGGTTTGGAAGTTTTTTCTTGCCGAGAAGGAGGGTCTAAGGACAGGGGGAGGGTCTAAGGACAGGGGGAGGGTCTAAGGACAGGGGATGCCTGGGACTTTTGATGTATTTCTGTAGCTGATTGTGTTTTTGTAAAGCCCTGTGAGACGACTTTGTTGTGATTTAGGGCTTTATAAATAAAATTGAATTGAATTGAATTGAATTGTTTTTTGTACCGTCAGCAGGTGCAGCAGGTCTTTGTTCTGCCTGTTTAATGCCTGTTTTTCGTACCGTCAGCAGGTGCAGCAGGTCCTTGTTGGCTTCAAACGGCGGCGTGCAGCTGTGGACGTCCAGCAGCTCGTTGATGTTGCTGTACAGGTGCTGCAGTTTGCTCAGGTTGATCTTGTCCCCGTCCAGGTAGTCCGGCAGGGCCTCGTTCAGAGAGATCAGGTCCTTGAGGTGGACCCCCAGGATGGGCACCTTAAAGCCGCTGCAGTCGTTATAAACCCGCCGGTAGTTGCTATAGTTACTGCGTGACGACAGCAGCTCCGTCATCTCACTTAGAGCCTGGAACACACACGACGGTCAAAAATATATCAGGTCCAATCTGGGGACATTCGAAAATAATTTACTTCAAAATATATAAAGATGGAAAGAATATTAAGACACATTTGAAGCATCTGGAGAGTTTAAAGTCAAACTGTTAAAATCACACTGGTCTACAGTCAGAAGCTTCTGGAAAAAAAATGAATGAAATGTCCCCACATGGGTTATAAAGAAAAAGAAATGTCTGAAATGATGGTTGGATCAAGTTTACAAGAAATGTGACATTTAATATTTAGTTTTATTAAATATTCTGGTGATTTTTGTCATTTTATTACCTCTGCCAAAGAGCTACTGTTTTTGCCAGAGTTTGTCAGTTTGTCTGTTTGTTAGTTAACAAGTAAAAAAAAAAACTGCCAAAAATAAAATGAACAAAAATGAATAATAAACATGAACGAAGTAAGACACAAATGGAACAAAATTAAAGAAAAAAATAATAAAATAAGGGCAGCACGGTGGTGCAGTGGTTAACACTGGTGGTGCAGTAGTTAACACTGGTGGTGCAGTGGTTAACACTGGTGGTGCAGTAGTTAACACTGGTGGTGCAGTAGTTAACACTGGTGCAGTGGTTAACACTGGTGGTGCAGTAGTTAACACTGGTGGTGCAGTAGTTAACACTGGTGCAGTGGTTAACACTGGTGGTGCAGTAGTTAACACTGGTGGTGCAGTAGTTAACACTGGTGCAGTGGTTAACAGGGTGGTGCAGTAGTTAACAGGGTGGTGCAGTAGTTAACAGGGTGGTGCAGTGGTTAACAGGGTGGTACAGTAGTTAACAGGGTGGTGCAGTAGTTAACAGGGTGGTGCAGTAGTTAACAGGGTGGTGCAGTGGTTAACAGGGTGATGCAGTAGTTAACAGGGTGGTGCAGTAGTTAACAGGGTGGAGCAGTAGTTAACAGGGTGGTGCAGTGGTTAACAGGGTGGTGCAGTAGTTAACACGGTGGTGCAGTAGTTAACAGGGTGGTGCAGTAGTTAACAGGGTGGTGCAGTGGTTAACAGGGTGGTGTAGTTAACACAGTGGTGCAGTAGTTAACAGGGTGGTGCAGTAGTTAACAGGGTGGTGCAGCAGTTAACACTGGTGGTGCAGTGGTTAACAGGGTGGTGCAGTGGTTAACAGGGTGGTGCAGTAGTTAACAGGGTGGTGCAGTAGTTAACAGGGTGGTGCAGTGGTTAACAGGGTGGTGCAGTAGTTAACAGGGTGGTGCAGTAGTTAACAGGGTGGTGCAGTAGTTAACAGGGTGGTGCAGTGGTTAACAGGGTGGTGCAGTAGTTAACAGGGTGGTGCAGTGGTTAACAGGGTGGTGTAGTTAACACAGTGGTGCAGTAGTTAACAGGGTGGTGCAGTAGTTAACAGGGTGGTGCAGCAGTTAACACTGGTGGTGCAGTGGTTAACAGGGTGGTGTAGTTAACACAGTGGTGCAGTAGTTAACAGGGTGGTGCAGTAGTTAACAGGGTGGTGCAGTAGTTAACAGGGTGGTGCAGTAGTTAACAGGGTGGTGCAGTAGTTAACACTGGTGGTGCAGTAGTTAACAGGGTGGTGCAGTAGTTAACACTGGTGGTGCAGTAGTTAACACTGGTGGTGCAGTAGTTAACAGTGGTGCAGTAGTTAACAGGGTGGTGCAGTAGTTAACAGGGTGGTGCAGTAGTTAACAGGGTGGTGCAGTGGTTAACAGGGTGGTGCAGTAGTTAACACGGTGGTGCAGTAGTTAACAGGGTGGTGCCGTAGTTAACAGGGTGGTGCAGTGGTTAACAGGGTGGTGCAGTGGTTAACACGGTGGTGCAGTAGTTAACAGTGGTGGTGCAGTAGTTAACAGGGTGGTGCAGTGGTTAACACGGTGGTGCAGTAGTTAACAGTGGTGGTGCAGTAGTTAACAGTGGTGCAGTAGTTAACAGGGTGGTGCAGTAGTTAACAGGGTGGTGCAGTGGTTAACAGGGTGGTGCAGTAGTTAACAGGGTGGTGCAGTAGTTAACAGGGTGGTGCAGTAGTTAACAGGGTGGTGCAGTGGTTAACAGGGTGGTACAGTAGTTAACAGGGTGGTGCAGTAGTTAACAGGGTGGTGCAGTGGTTAACAGGGTGATGCAGTAGTTAACAGGGTGGAGCACTAGTTAACAGGGTGGTGCAGTGGTTAACAGGGTGGTGCAGTAGTTAACACGGTGGTGCAGTAGTTAACACGGTGGTGCAGTAGTTAACAGGATGGTGCAGTTTTTAACAGGGTGGTACAGTAGTTAACAGGGTGGTGCAGTAGTTAACAGGGTGGTGCAGTAGTTAACAGGGTGGTGCAGTAGTTAACAGGGTGGTGCAGTGGTTAACAGGGTGGTGCAGTAGTTAACAGGGTGGTGCAGTGGTTAACAGGGTGGTGCAGTAGTTAACACGGTGGTGCAGTAGTTAACAGGGTGGTGCAGTGGTTAACAGGGTGATGCAGTAGTTAACAGGGTGGTGCAGTAGTTAACAGGGTGGTGCAGTAGTTAACAGGGTGGTACAGTAGTTAACAGGGTGGTGCAGTAGTTAACAGGGTGGTGCAGTAGTTAACAGGGTGGTGCAGTAGTTAACAGGGTGGTGCTGTAGTTAACAGGGTGGTGCAGTGGTTAACAGGGTGGTGCAGTAGTTAACAGGGTGGTGCAGTGGTTAACAGGGTGGTGCAGTAGTTAACAGGGTGGTGCAGTGGTTAACAGGGTGGTGCAGTGGTTAACAGGGTGGTGCAGTAGTTAACAGGGTGGTGCAGTAGTTAACAGGGTGGTGCAGTGGTTAACAGGGTGGTGCAGTAGTTAACAGGGTGGTGCAGTAGTTAACACTGGTGCCTCACAGACAGAAGGTTGTTGGTTCTATTCCCACACCAGACCTTTCTGTGTGGAGTTTACATGTTCTCCTCATGTCTGCGTGGGTTTTCTCCAGGTACTCTGGCTCCTCCCACCATCCAAACACATGCACTGATAGGTTAACTGGTTAACTAGTTCCACGGTTCTCAAACTGGGGTCCGCGGACCCATAGGGGGACGTGGTGCATGTCCAGGGGGTACGCGAAATTATTCACGGTTTTGTTTTATTTTTGTTTTATTTTATTTATTTTTTTGCTGTTTTATTTTGAAATGCGGAAGTTTTATTTTGTAGCGAGCGGGCGGAAGTAACAGCGCTGTTTGACGCCAGCTTGACTAAATTGAGACGGAGCGAGTCACAGGCTATTTTTAGCCACCCTGCAGCGAACATGGATCGATTTTTGTGTCCGCCAAGTTCCTCAAGAAGTGGTAAAAGAAATGACAATGAAAATGACAATGACAAAAACAAACGCCCTAACCCTAAAAAGAGAAAGTACATTGATAGTTATATTGAGTTTGACAAGATCATCCCTCTCATTAAGTCTCTGTCTGTCTGTCTGTCTGTCTGTCTGTCTGTCTGTCTGTCTGTCTGTCTGTCACACACACACGGTTTTGTGTGTCTTTTGTTCCGTTTATTATTTTAAAATTATTTAAAATTGTTGTTTCTGAAGTGTTCATTTATATTATAATACCTGAAAATGTGGCTGGTTTGCACAAAAGCACTATTAAAAAAGGTTATCATTGTTTCATAATAATCATTGTTGAAGTGGTTTTTTATCATTTTCAGTATCGCGAGGATGAGGGGGGGCATGGAAAAATTTCACCCCTCCAAGGGGGACCTGGGCCAAAAAAGTTTGAGAACCCCTGAACTAGTTAACTAGTTAATCTAAATCACCCATAGGTGTGAATGTGACAGTGATTGTTTGTCTCCCACCACCAGTAAACCAGGCATAAGTGTGTGTAAATCAAAACTGAGTTATGTGTGTATCTTGGTAGAGTGGAAACTAAGGTTTAAGATGGTGAAAAAATGATGTTTCTATCACAAGTAGAACCAAAGTTATGGTCATTTTAATATCCACATTTGGACATATTTTACAATTTGCATATTTTTAGATATTGTCCGTTAAAGTTTTGGACTGTTTTGGGGTAGGAAGTCCTTAGCAACGCATAATAATTTGTATCCGATTGACACAAATTGTTGACAGATGTTAAAGGACACTCTGATGGACATGTCACAGAAGTTTTATATATTATAATAATAGGACAGAAGTGTGACGTATTATAATCATTTGGCTTACACCATTGGACAGAACATTCAATATAAGCTTTTACCTCGTACCAAACACTTGGGTGTTTACCCACGGAACGGAGATCGTTTTGTTCGGCGAAAAGAGGTGGAAGTCGTCTTTGTCTTTGCTCAGCAATACCTGAACTTTTGTCACCGCTTAAATAATTGACTCAATAAACACCTTTATTGATTGGATTTCAATGTAATGACCACAGGAAGTGAACATAGAGGTGTTAAGGTACCGTTTTTTGATAAGGTGTAAACACTAATAACAAATCACCTTCCAGCCTAAATTTGGCTGTAGCTCTGAACGGCTCAGCGCCACTT
Organism: Siphamia tubifer; assembly: GCA_020466265.1. Classification (NCBI taxonomy): domain Eukaryota; kingdom Metazoa; phylum Chordata; class Actinopteri; order Kurtiformes; family Apogonidae; genus Siphamia; species Siphamia tubifer. Next base: position 1,448,655 of record CM035795.1, read on the forward strand.
ATGCCTGGTTTGGTGGTGGCGGGTCACATATATGTTCAGACCTGAGATCAACTGGAGACTCATACAGGGTGACCTCTGACCCCGCCTTCACCCATTGCAGCTGGATTAGAACCCCTGTGACCCCTGTGACCCTAGTGAGGATAAAGTGGGTTCAGATGACGAACGAGTGAGTGATAATAAAATTAAAAAAAACTAAATGTAGAAAAATAATGATAACCAGACGTCCATCCATCAGTTGAAGTAAATGTAAGCGTGTGTTTGTCTGGTGGGTTAGGGTCAGAGGTCATGGTTAGGGTCAGGGTGTTGAAGTAAATGTAAGCGTGTGTTTATCTCTTGTCGCTGTAGTTGTTTCTGGTGAAAGGAAGAAATATCTGTGTTCACTTCATATGTGAATCTGTTTGTTACTGTTTGTGGACTGAGTCACTTCTATTAAAGCTCCTCCCATTTTATGTTAAAGCTCCTCCCATTTTCTGTGAGTAAGGGACTTTCAACTTTGCCTGGAAAAAATGAACAAAAATCACCAAAATTATCAACTAGAAAAGCACTCTGAGAGTTTTTTTTTTTATTTAGTATTTTTTCTTTAATTTTGTTCCATTTGTGTCTTACTTCGTTCATGTTACTCATTATTTCGTAGGTTTATTATTAATTTTTGTTCATTTTATTGATGACTTTGGGCATTTTTGTTAATTTTGTTGCCTATTTTATTCTTTTTTTACTGTGTAACTGATAAACTGAATCATGTGGAAGAGGGAAATATCTAAAACATTTGACATTTGGTACCTTAGTGACGTCAGGAGGCAGAAGGTTGGACGTGTCTTTGAGTCTGGAGATGGAGCTGTGACACAAACCTCCAGTCACTGCCATTAGAGTGTTGAAGTTCTGCAGAGAACGAAGCTTCTACACAGGAAAGAACACAAGAACATTGTTAGAGTCACAACAACAACAACAAAAGAAAAGAAAGAAAGAAAAGAACAAAAGAAAAGGAAAGAACACAAGAACATTGTTAGAGTCCAGAAGAACAAAGATGAAGAAAAATGAATCAATAGTTACGAAATAATAAATTACATTTAGAAAGAAAGAAAGAACAAAAGAAAAGAAAGAAAGAAAAGGTCCTGGTGTTATTAGACCTTAGTGCAGCCTTTGACACCATTGACCACAGTATCTTAGTGCACAGATTAGAATGTGATATAGGTATTAGAGGAGCAGCCCTCTGCTGCTTTAAATCATATTTATCTGATCGCTACCAATTTGTTAACATTAACCCTAACCCTAACCCTAACAATCATCACAGTCCTCCAGAGTTAATTATGGCGTTCCCCAAGGGTCAGTCCTTGGGCCTATTTTGTTTACACTATATATGCTCCCTTTAGGTAACATCATTAGAAATCATGGTATTAATTTTCATTGTTATGCAGATGACACACAGCTATATTTATCGATTAAACCTGATCAGACCAGACAAATAGATAAACTAAGTACATGTGTACAAGACATAAAAACTTTAGTTATCAGGCCCCTGTCTTATGGAACCAGCTTCCCTTTAATATTAAAGACGCAGAAACAGTCTCTACATTTAAAATTAGGCTTAAAACATTCCTGTTTGATAAAGACTATGGTCAGGTTAGTTAAAAATGATGTGACTCATTTATCATGTATACATGATGTATGAGTCACAGTTCAGTCTAGGCTGCCCTAGGAGTTAGAATGCTGGGGGAAGTACAGACACTGAGTTCTTTCTTCTCTTTCTCTCTCTCACACCTGTTTCTGTAATTTTTATAACATATCTTTCATACCAAGTCTGTTCATGACTAGTCACCTGGTGTCCCCTTCCCCCCCTCCTCCCCCTGGGGGGAGTGGTGGTTTTCCTGACAGTGTCTGCACGGGAGCCATGGACGACAGGATCTGCAGTGTCCCGCCTGTGCCGACCTGTGACCCCGGACCTCCGCCCCTGCCTGTCTGGACCAGCCCCCCTTCCTTCATTTATACATGGACGTTCATCTATAGTCTGTCCGTCCATGGGAGTGGATCTGTCCTTCAATGTGGTTCTCCTCGAGATTTCTTCTTTTTCCCACTGGGTTTGGAAGTTTTTTCTTGCCGAGAAGGAGGGTCTAAGGACAGGGGGAGGGTCTAAGGACAGGGGACGCCTGGGACTTTTCATGTATTTCTGTAGTTTGATTGTGTTTTTGTAAAGCCCTCTGAGACGACTTTGTTGTGATTTAGGGCTTTATAAATAAAATTTAATTGAATTGAATTGAAAAGAACAAAAGAAAAGAAAGAAAGAAAAGAACAAAAGAAAGAAAGAAAGAACAAAAGAAAAGAAAGAAAGAAAGAACAAAAGAAAAGAAAGAAAGAAAAGAAAGAAAGAAAAGAACAAAAGAAAAGAAAGAAAGAAAGAACAAAAAAGAAAAGAAAGAAAGAAAAGAAACAAAAGAAACAAAGAAACAAAGAAACAAAGAAAGAAAGGAAGAAAGAAAGAAGACAATACAATATAAGTAATTCAGCGTTCCAAATTAGTATTCTATATTTGAGCATGTCACGAATATTTGAAAGTCATGTCCCATCCCTACCTACTACCATGTACGTTTGATGTTTACAACTATAGAAGAGTGAGTCTAAAATACACTTTGGTGTCAGTCCTAATCACTTCCATGTTTACACACTTTGGCTCAAAACAGTCAAATCTAAATTTCTCAATGTTCATCTAAATGGTGTGATTTTGATATTAACTATATGTACATACATAAAAATGAATTTAAACTTATTTTTACTCTTTAAGTACAGAATGTGTGTATATGTATATATGTATATGTGTGTTTATGTATATGTATGTATGTACATGTGTGTTTATGTATATGTATGGATGTACATGTGTGTTTATGTATATGTATGGATGTACATGTGTGTTTATGTATATGTATGGATGTACATGTGTGTTTATGTATATGTATGTATGTACATGTGTGTTTATGTATATGTATGTATGTACATGTGTGTTTATGTATATGTATGTATGTACATGTGTGTTTATGTATATGTATGTATGTACATGTGTGTTTATGTATATGTATGTATGTATATGTGTGTTTATGTATATGTATATATGTGTGTTTATGTATATGTATGTATGTACATGTCTGTTTATGTATATGTATGTATGTATATGTGTGTTTATGTATATGTATATATGTGTGTTTATGTATATGTATGTATGTACATGTCTGTTTATGTATATGTATGTATGTACATGTGTGGTATATGTATGTATGTGCATGTCTGTTTATGTATATGTATGTATGTACATGTCTGTTTATGTATATGTATGTATGTATATGTGTGTTTATGTATATGTATATATGTGTGTTTATGTATATGTATGTATGTACATGTCTGTTTATGTATATGTATGTATGTACATGTCTGTTTATGTATATGTATGTATGTACATGTGTGTTTATGTATATGTATGTATGTACATGTGTGTTTATGTATATGTATGGATGTACATGTGTGTTTATGTATATGTATGGATGTACATGTGTGTTTATGTATATGTATGGATGTACATGTGTGTTTATGTATATGTATGTATGTACATGTGTGTTTATGTATATGTATGTATGTACATGTGTGTTTATGTATATGTATGTATGTATATGTGTGTTTATGTATATGTATATATGTGTGTTTATGTATATGTATGTATGTACATGTCTGTTTATGTATATGTATGTATGTATATGTGTGTTTATGTATATGTATATATGTGTGTTTATGTATATGTATGTATGTACATGTCTGTTTATGTATATGTATGTATGTACATGTGTGTTTATGTATATGTATGTATGTACATGTCTGTTTATGTATATGTATGTATGTACATGTCTGTTTATGTATATGTATGTATGTATATGTGTGTTTATGTATATGTATATATGTGTGTTTATGTATATGTATGTATGTACATGTCTGTTTATGTATATGTATGTATGTACATGTGTGTTTATGTATATGTATGTATGTACATGTGTGTTTATGTATATGTATGTATGTACATGTGTGTTTATGTATATGTATGGATGTACATGTGTGTTTATGTATATGTATGTATGTATGTACATGTGTGTTTATGTATATGTATGGATGTACATGTGTGTTTATGTATATGTATGTATGTATGTACATGTGTGTTTATGTATATGTATGTATGTACATGTGTGTTTATGTATATGTATGTATGTACATGTGTGTTTATGTATATGTATGTATGTATGTACATGTGTGTTTATGTATATGTATGGATGTACATGTGTGTTTATGTATATGTATGTATGTACATGTGTGTTTATGTATATGTATGTATGTATGTACATGTGTGTTTATGTATATGTATGTATGTACATGTGTGTTTATGTATATGTATGTATGTACATGTGTGTTTATGTATATGTATGTATGTATATGTGTGTTTATGTATATGTATATATGTGTGTTTATGTATATGTATGTATGTACATGTCTGTTTATGTATATGTATGTATGTATATGTGTGTTTATGTATATATGTATATGTGTGTTTATGTATATATGTATATGTGTGTTTATGTATATGTATATATGTGTGTTTATGTATATGTGTGTTTATGTATATATGTATATGTGTGTTTATGTATATATGTATATGTGTGTTTATGTATATATGTATATGTGTGTTTATGTATATGTATGTATGTATATGTGTGTTTATGTATATATGTATATGTGTGTTTATGTATATGTACAAAGTATGTATGTATATGTGTGTTTATGTATATATGTATATGTGTGTTTATGTATATGTATATATGTATATGTGTGTTTATGTATATATGTATATGTGTGTTTATGTATATATGTATATGTGTGTTTATGTATATGTGTATATGTGTGTTTATGTATATGTACAAAGTATGTATGTATATGTGTGTTTATGTATATGTATGTATGTATATGTGTGTTTATGTATATGTATATATGTGTGTTTATGTATATGTATGTATGTACATGTCTGTTTATGTATATGTATGTATGTATATGTGTGTTTATGTATATATGTATATGTGTGTTTATGTATATATGTATATGTGTGTTTATGTATATGTATATATGTGTGTTTATGTATATGTGTGTTTATGTATATATGTATATGTGTGTTTATGTATATATGTATATGTGTGTTTATGTATATATGTATATGTGTGTTTATGTATATGTATGTATGTATATGTGTGTTTATGTATATATGTATATGTGTGTTTATGTATATGTACAAAGTATGTATGTATATGTGTGTTTATGTATATGTATATATGTATATGTGTGTTTATGTATATATGTATATGTGTGTTTATGTATATATGTATATGTGTGTTTATGTATATGTGTATATGTGTGTTTATGTATATGTACAAAGTATGTATGTATATGTGTGTTTATGTATATATGTATATGTGTGTTTATGTATATGTATATATGTATATGTGTGTTTATGTATATGTATATATGTATATGTGTGTTTATGTATATATGTATATGTGTGTTTATGTATATGTGTATATGTGTGTTTATGTATATGTACAAAGTATGTATGTATATGTGTGTTTATGTTTATGTATATATGTGTAAGAAACATTGAAACATTGTGTTTATGTTCACTGGTAGAGATGCTGAATTAGAGGGTAGGAGTAAATAAACATTGTGCTTCATCCTATTCCTTTTGGACTTTTGTAAAATACATAATGATAATAACAAATGCACTTTTTTTCCTTTTCTTTATTTCTATTTTTTCTTTTGCAGTATGATCATTATTATCTTGTTTTTATTTTGTTTTGTCTTTTAAATTGAGTTTAAATAAAGACTATCAATCAATCAATCAATCAATCAAAATCAAATGTGGCTACTTTTTCCACCTGTGCAGGTGTTTACCTGAGCCACATGGATGAACTTGGTGAAGACCTCGGCTCTCTGCTGCGCCGTGTGTCGGCTCAGGATCATCAGCTGAACCCACTGGGACACGCCGTTGCACATCATGACCGAGCGCTCCAGGGCCGGGTTGTCCCGCACTGAGCCTCGCACCACGTAGCTGCGATAGTCCAGGAACTGGAAGTGGTCAGATGGAAGCACGTCAGTAAACAGGCCTCCATGGTTACAGTCACCTTTACAGTTTTGATTACCTACAACTTTTTCAGTGTCGTATTACACTGGCCAGGGCTCTAAAGTCACATACAACCTCATTTCTCAAAAGTGCATCAACAATTTTTTTAGGTAGCACCGGTGTGACCTAACCTGACTCACTTCTCATGGCTGCTCGCATCTTCCATCTGGGAAAGCACCATTAGCTTCTCTTTGTTAAGGCGGGGTTGTCAATCAAAATCATTGGCCCTGATTGGAGAAACCAGGTGCTTGTCATTTTGAATGACATCCTACTTCAACCAATCAGATTAAAGCAGCATGTACCGTAGATGATAGAAGTAGAAGCTCTTACCATACCCGGTTTGAAGAAGAGCCGTAACATCCTGTCCACTAGTGATGCGCGGTTAGGGGGTTTTACAGAAATCCGCCCCGCCCATACCCAAGACGTGGCTAGGCCCGCCCCGCCCAACCCACATGATGTCACGTATGGATAAACCCAACCCGCCCGCTATCAACCCGCGATCTTAAATTTGTCTCTAAACTCACATAGTACATTCGCAGCATCTTTACCTTGTGCTTCTAATGTTAAAAGTCATGAAGCATCATTTTTGCCTCCTTTCTAACGTCTCAATATGCACTCCAGCACATAAAATAGACTCCACCCACATCATCACTCTATAAAGCCAACACATACAACGTTTCCGTACAACCTTCGCATCGCCTGTTTTAATCTTCTCCCTGATCAAGTCCCACATTTTCACTCTTATCTCTGAGTGTTCAGGGAGATTTGGCGCTAATAACAAATAACAAAAAGTTGGGATAAAAAAGCATTCAAAACAGGAAGTGACGGGCTTGCACATGCGCGAGCCGAGCACACACACACGCACACACACACACACACACACACACACACACACACACACACACACACACACACACACACACACCTCAGCGGGTATTGATCGTCCCTGACCCACCCCACCCACATCCGCAATATGTATTAATACTGCGACCCAGCCCGCCCGACTCGCGGGTCACCCGCGGTTATCCGCTGGCCAGTGGGTAGCCCGCGCAACACTACTGTCCGCCAATAAATTCTTTCCAAACGGTTCTCTGTTCGTCTTTTAATAATAATAATAATAATGGATTAGATTTCTATAGCACTTTTCAAGGCACCCAAAGCGCTTTTACATTATTGATCCATTATTCATTCACTCTCACATGCTCTCTCTGGTGGTGGTAAACTACATATGTAGCCACAATTGCCCTGGGGCAGACTGTCGGAAGCGTGGCTGATATTTCGCGCCTACGGCCCCTCTGACCACCACCCAACATTCATATGCATTCATACACCAGTGTGAGTGACACTGGAGGCAAGGAGGGAGAAGTGTCTTGCCCAAGGACACAACAGACTGACTAGGACAGAGCGGGAATCAAACCACCAACCCTTCGGTCAATGGACGACCCACTCTCCCAACTGAGCCATGGCCGTCCCCAAAGAATCAATATGTGGTAGTTTTGAAAACACCGTTGAAATTGCAGAATGGTAGCCCAGTTCCGTCTCTTCCATGCTAGCCGCCATGTTTTTCAAAGCTACTGTGTGGAGAGTCTTCCTTACGTCATAACTGTTAAAATCACGCCCATTGATCCTGATTGGTCTGCCCACAATTTGGCCGTAGACAACAGAATGTGTACGGTGGTTCATTAGACCCTTGTGTGAAGCTCACTGAGCTGAGTGGAAACACACAAGGGCTGGTGAAAGCCAGGCTAGGTGCAAACCAGTCCCAGTCCTGTACGTACAAGTCTCCAGGTGATCAACAAGAGACAAGAATCACTATTTTCATGCAAGATGGGCGTGCTTTGGGTTGTACATAGATATGCACGTCGCAGAATATGTTCTAATAACGTTCTAATTAGTATATGCTAACGGCGATATGATAACAGCTATCCTCTGCAGCTTAAGTCTCCGCCCCTTCCAGGACGCTCATGGGGCCTGAGATCAGAAAGGAATGGTATTCAATGGTAAATAAACTGTTAAATGGTATCAGGTTTGTCATTTGACCTGAATCCCACACATGTTGTAGCTGATAATAAATGATAATTATTGATGTGATTCATCTGCTTCTGTTAACGAACGACTGATTCATTAGTTAAAATTAGGGTAAAATTTTACATTTTGAGCCTAGACTTATCTTGGAAACTTGATCCAACCATCATTTCAGACTTTTCATTAGTTTTATTCTGGAAGCATTTGACTGTAGGCCAGTGTTATTAGACAGTGATAAAGAAGACCAGAAATTAACAAAATAAACAAGAAAATTAACAAAAATTACTAAAATAAATGATAAAATGAACAAAAAATTAACAAAATCTTCAGTAAATTGAAGAAAAATGACCAAAATATTCAGTCAAATTAATAAAAATTAACAAAATAATTCACAAAATGAGCAAATATTCAGTAAATTGAACAAAAATTAACAAACTAATCAATAAAATTAACAAAAATGACCAAAGTAATCAATAAAATTAACAAAAACAAACAAAATAGTTGATAAAGTGAACAAAAATTACCAAAATATTCAGTAAAATGGAGGGTAACATTTTACATTTTGAGCCTAGAATTATCTTGGAAACTTGATCCAACCATCATTTCAGACTTTTCATTAGTTTTATTCTTTGACTTGACTGGAATTAGAATTATTAGTATAACAAGCAGACGGTGACTTCTAGTTTCAATTATGTTTAAAATATAGAATGAAGCCGATTAAGCAGAGTTCATCCTCATCTTATTTTAAGAACATCATCATCATCATCATCATCACCTCCTAAAATGACCAAACAGTGTGAATGTCGTGGCTGAACTTCTTACCGAGACGTTACAAAAGTTCTTGAACTCTAAATAGCTCAGATGTTCCGCCATCTCATCTGGCTCCATGTGATCGAAGATCAACGACACCTTCCTCTTCTTCACGGAGGGCGACGGTGCGTGAGAAATGTTCACGTTCGGACTCCTGGGAAACAACTCCCGGTCAGACCGAACCAGCGCCCACAGGTCCCCCATGGTCTGTTCCAGGAGGGGGTCGGCCTCGAACACGGCTGGGAACTGGCTGATCCACCACCTGGGCATGGAACAGCACAGGAAACATGTGCCAACACGTTACATTAAACACCTCTGATAAGGTTGTCATTCTGTCAGAACCTCCAGGATTTCGCGATGTTGCGATTTGCAACTTCAACACAAATTCAGCCAATCCCTGTGAATTCAGGGCAATGTTGCAATTTTAACAAATCACCGCCACTTTCCCGCAAAATGTGACCAATCATTTGCGACGTCTTGAGCTGCTCCTTCCTCCTTTTCTTGTTTACCTTACAGTACGAAGAAACGTGCTCGGCCAGCAGTTCACATTTGACGACTAAAATAACGCACTAGTACCAACAGGTGCATTTGGAAGAGTACTGCATTTTTGTCATCCAGGTAATATTTTATTTGCCATATTTGAACAGTTGTCTTAGACTTGTCAATCCATGGTTCTTTCATTAATATTGTTGTTATTGAATTCATTGTGTGTTGGTCCTATTTAAAAAATAAACGTTCAGATTGTTTTGTTTCCAGTTGTTTTTTCACAGTAGAAAAATGACTGTAGGTGGAACAACAGAGTTTACTTCTACTTCCTCATACATGTCCATGACGCGGTAATGAGGCGTTTGTGATTGGCTCAGAATGTGTGAAGAAACACCCCCCCCTCTCTCGCTGTGTGTGTGTTTACTTTTACCAGAGTATCATCCAGCTAGGTTTTTGTGCCGTAGCTTGTTCTGACAATGAGTAGGGAAAATAACGGGGCTTTATTTCCACAGAGACACATGAACCAGTGTGATCTGACTTTTTTTTCCAGTTTGTGCAGCAGCTACTGTGGTGCCGTCTTCTCTTTGAGATGCTAATGCTAATGCTACTTCAGATTTGCTGCAATGGGGGACGGGTTTAACCCCACGTAGGTGATGCTGAAGTCCATCTGACGTCAGATGGACCGGCTTTTTCTGGGTCCCTGGTTCCTCTTGTTGTTTTCTGTGAATGCAGCCAGTGGAGGTGACAAACTACTTTCAAAGGCAGCATGTGTTGGTAAGTTGGGGTGAGACATCAGATTCCAAAAGGAGGATGGAAAAGTGGTTTTCAGTGGAATGACACCTTTAATATCTCAGTGTCTGCCTCTACTACACAGTAGTGCGTTAACGACTTTTCTTTCAAGTCGACTTGTCCATCAATGAAGTCGAAGTCAAGTCAACGGGTCGTGATGACATCATCACCTTTTCAGCAGAGGAACTGTTGTCCAACATAGGGCAACTTGTATTAAAGTTCACTGCAACGTAACAATGTCCACTGACAAGACATTTTAACCCAAACAAAACAAAGGCGAACACCTTGACTTTTATTTTAAATGTAACTGCACAACATCAGTAGGGTGAACACGTCCACATTTTGTCTGGAGCCACGGCTCTATAACCGCGGACCTGGACTGAAGCGTGACAGATCTGCAGACAGTCCAGGTCTGGTTTTAGAGCTGTAGGTCCAGACAAAATCTGGACATATGGTCACCCTACATAAAGTGCAAAACATTTAAGGCAGTGGTCGCCAACACACACACACACACACACACGCTCGTCCACATCATGTTTGAGTGCATTGTCTTAATGCACATTGTCTGCGCTGCTGCTCATATAAATCATGTTAGCTAGCAGCTAGCGGATGCCTCTTCAGATGCAGATGCATAACGCTTGTGTTTTTGTTGTCTTTTAAATTGGACTGTAGTGCAGGTCACTGTCACATTTTGTTTTGTTTTACCTGTAGCAGCCGGACTGGTCTGTGTTTACGCACCGAGGGAGGGAGAGAAATAATAACATGTGACTCGTCGACTCCTCGAAATTTATGTCGACTTGTGCTACGGGAGTGTACGTGTTGATTTCTGTTAATGCCCTACTACACAGTAGTAGTAAGAATGTTTTTGTTTTTTGACTGGCTCAGACATTTATATTATATTTTATAACTTCATGTAGTGTTGTGAGGTCATATGAACTTTAACCTTTGAACCAACAGGTGCATTTGGAATAATATATGTATTTAGTTTTGTTTTGTTATCATTGTAATCATTTATTTGCCATCTATGTCGAAGTTAATTTTGAGGACAATATCACAATGACTTTGAATACATTTTCCAGTAACTAAATATGTGAAATATTACTTAATTTTGATTACAAATAGGGAAAATCGCAACTATTTATCACATCTTTCACCTCCTCCCGCTACAAAAGCCTAAAAAGCACTACAACATTTATCACAGTTTTTTGTAAAAGCTCATGCAACATTTTAGGACGAAACAATCTCAAAAAGACCCGAGAAAACCTGGAGGGACTGAATAAGGTGGTCATTCTATGGTCATGTTCATGTCATTTCATGGTAATAATACCTTTGTTACAGGTTATTACTAGCCTAGGATCTAGACTGTCCCCAGTGGCCGCAAACTGCATTTGCTACGGGGTCAGTGTAGAAAGTCTAGGCGAATTTGTGGGCGGGATAACCGCTGTCTGTCAAGTTTTCTCTTTACACAACGCCACGCCATTGGATGGGTAACCAGTCAGAGCCAACCAATCAGAGCGATGAACATGGATTTCGTAGACAGCGTCACCGGAAGAACACACCAGAATGTAGTCTCAAAACGAGTGCAGCAGCTTAGCTAGCTAGTCGGCGTTTGGCTATCAGGCTAGTAGTAGGATTGTAGCACAGAGGTAAGTAGGCTATTTGGTGAGTGTAGAACGGTAGAAAACAGAATGGCACTAAACGACTGTTGCCGTTTTTGTATGAAGAATATGCGGATTTCTGGCGTGATTTATAATTCATCTCAGATGAGCCATGTTGTCTAGCAGCTAGCAACTGGTGTTACGGCAATGTGTGCTAGCTAGCAGCTACGCCTTCTTCTTCTCTTTGGTGTGCTAGCTGCTACGTCTCTGCGACTACAACATTACGTGTCGTATTTGTGTCATCATGAGGCAGGGCGGGCTCCAATCCCGCCCCTCGCGATTTGATTGGTCCGACCCAGTTGGGATTTTCAGGTCCTAGGCTGTCTAGTCTGTCTCCCCGTAGCAAATACCATTTGCGGCCACTGGGGACAGACTAGATCCTAGGCTAGGTTATTACATGTCATTTCTATGCAGCTCCCAGTGCAACAGGATGCCTCAGAAATGGTTTTCTACTTTTTATTAATTTGTCCCACTTTTGTCCCAACCCTCTGGACACAGTCTCCGACACAGTGTTTGTCCCCAGGTCTGTCCAGCTCCTTAATTCCAAACCTCGAGGCATTTAAGCACTTTACAACCACACTGCACTGCTTTAGCATTTTACTTGTGTGTTTTTTTAAAAAATGTTTTGTTTTTATAATGTGTTGTTTATTTTACATGTATTGTTTTAAATGTGTGACTGTTTATATATGTCTGTAACTTGTGCTGTCCTTTTAAAGCCCGTTAAGCTACTTTTATTTATTCATTTATTTTTGTAATTTTTATTTTAGTTTTTCCATACAGAATAGGAAAATAAAAAAGGCAAAAAGCGATAAAAAAGGACAAGACATTACAAACAAACAAAAAAACAACCCCCCCCTCAAAAAACAACAAAAAAACAAACACACAAAACCTAAACCAACCAAAAAGACAAAACCAGGTGAAACAAAAAGAACATACAAAACATGGATCATCATGGTTTGGAATGGGTATTATGTTTACATTTCCGTCATTACACATATCATAAACATCCAAGGTCGTACACAATCCACTTCTCCCAACGTTCACTTCTCTACTTCAGCTACTTTTATGCACCTTTAAATTGCTCCTCTGGGATGAATAAACTGTTTTTTTTTATTTTATTAGTTTATTTCAACAGGGACAATGCACATTAATCAACATTTCTGTAAATGCGCCAGTTTTGGCTCAAAAGCTAGTTTTCAACTGTAGTCCCTGGGCAAGGTGTAAATTGCCAATAATAAGAAAAAACAATAACAATCATATATCTAAAATCAAGAATACATCATACACCAGCTCATACAGCAACCTGCAGCACAAACAAAATCAAGAAGACAGCATTTAAGCGTTCAATAAATACAATAAATACATGGGCAGTAGGTAGGCAGCTCAAAAGCAGCAATGAACTATTTCAATTGTTATCATTATCTAAAATTGTTTAAGATCATGAGCACAAGCTTGATTCTCTAATAACCAGGATTTTAACATGTTTTTGAAGTTTTGAAATGTATCAACACTGCGTATATGGTAAATGTTCTGCATTTATATAGTTCTGTTCCACCTTCATGGTGCTCAAAGCTCTTTACATTAGCCTCTCATTCACCCATTCACACACACACTCATACACCAGTAGGTTTCTAAGGTCTATGGTCAGTCCTACTGGGGGCCTAAGTCAGGGTTCAGTGTCTTGCCCAAGGACACTTGGACATGTGGACAGCCAGAGCCGGGACGCGAACCGCCAACCTCTCGGTCATTGGGCGACCCACTCTACCAACTGTTGGTAGAGTGGACCCACCATGGAATGGTGTTCCAAAAGTCACTGAAAAGGCCGACTGACTGAAAGCACTCTTTCTGAGAGGGACTAATATGTTCTTAGAGGAGGCAGACCGAGTTTGCCTCCTACTTAAGTTCAGAAAATTAGAAAGTGGTGGTGGGGTTTTGATTTGAGTTGAATAGAATAAACTGCACCTTATAAGTAAAACCAATGAAGATAAAATATGATTAAAATTAAAAGCTAAAATAAAAACTGACTTATTACCAAGAAACTGCAGAGTAATTACACTGGAAACTGCCTGGAAATGACTTATAATAAGTGATAACAAAGGCATTATTACCAAGAAATTACTGCAAAATGACCATATAATTATTACTTTATTAGTGATCTGTAATGTCAAATGTAACCAAATATGTTTACAGTCTGTAATAACAAAGGGCAGAATAAGCTGGTGTGGTTACTCACCGGACTAGGTGACAGGTCTGGGAGCGTTTCAGTTCCCTTTTATCTGACGGACAGTCCTTATAAGTGAGACGAGAGAGTCAAGGTTCCACAGGGTTACATGAAACACCAGCATCATCTACGTCTGAAATCTGCTTTACTGACAAAGAGCACAGAACAAAGCTGTGGCTGTACCCAGAGCAGATTAATAAAGCACATGTGACCCAGAGACAAGTACCACTAGGACTGGAGGAAGCATGGAAGTAACCATGATGTTGACGCTGGTGGGGACAGAATTTGACGAGTCCCTCGTGGGAGACAGCAACAATAAATAAATAAATAAATGAATGAATAAATAAGAACACGGCTAAAAGAATTAAAATAACATCTCATTTTGTTTTTGTTAACAAAAACTAACAGACATTTTAGGAATGTTTTTTATTTCTTAAACCACAATTTGTCTTTTTTTTTTATTGTTCATCTATAACTGCATTATATATTTAATTATAGTTATCGTCACAAGACCCACATTTATGTCTAGTTTTGTCTCGTTTTTGTCAGATGATAAAGGATCATTGATAATATTTAGTCACTATAAGGTTCACTGTCAACGAACGGTTTATTTTTTAGATTCTTCATATATAAGGTGAACTGGATTATAAAGAGCATTAAGTGAAGTCAACATTATTAGATAAAAAGTCAAAATCATGAGATTAAAAAGTCAACATTATTTGATAAAAAGTCAAAATCATGAGATAAAAAGTCAAAATTATTTGATAAAAAGTCAAAATCATGAGATAAAAAGTCAAAATTATTAGATAAAAAGTCAAAATCATGAGATAAAAAGTCAACATTATTAGATAAAAAGTCAAAATCATGAGATAAAAAGTCAACATTATGAGATAAAAAGTCAACATTATTAGATAAAAAGTCAAAATCATGAGATAAAAAGTCAACATTATGAGATAAAAAGTCAACATTATTAGATAAAAAGTCAAAATCATGAGATAAAAAGTCAAAATTATTTGATAAAAAGTCCAAATCATAAGATTAAAAAGTCAACATTATTAGATAAAAAGTCAAAATCATGAGATAAAAAGTCAACATTATTACTGTGGTTTTTGTAGTAAATTAAAGTATTTTAAGTGTTACCTTATTGTCTAGAAAATATAGTAACCCTTAGTTTCCTCAATGTTATGTAATTTCCCATTCAGAAATGGTTATGGACATACACAAGCCTACGCCCATGGTAGGAAGAAACCAACAGAGCAACAGTAGACCTGTTTACATGACAGGTTTTATTCCTGTTTAATTCAGAATGAAAGCTAATTCCACTTTAAGATGATGGTATAAACACCTAATTAAAATGGGGCAGCCATGGCTCAGTTGGTAGAGTGGGTCATCTCTGTCCTAGTCAGTGTGTTGTGTCTGTGGGCAAAGACACGTCACCTTCCTGCCTCCAGATGTGCAGCCATTGGAAGCATCCACACATTTTAGCTTCAGTCAAGTTAGAAGGAAATAGCTTTAATTCCGAATTCTTTTATTCTGAATGAATAATTTGGAATTAAAAAATGTCGTGTAAATGTAGCCAGTGAAGGATATAAAGCCAGAAGTTTCTGGGCGAACGTCTGCGATGGCACAACCCAGCTGTGCATCATCAGGGTCATGTGGACCAACTGAGACCCTCTGTGGAGCTTCCCCTCAGAATCTGCAAAACAACAAACAGCACAACATATGAAGGATGGTTATAAGCTGAGGGTGTGTCCGAAATGATGCCCTATCCCCTCTATAGTCACTATATAGACCCTCTATAGTTCACTATATAGACCCTCTATAGTCACTATATAGACCCTCTATAGTCACTATATAGACCCTCTATAGTTCACTATATAGACCCTCTATAGTTCACAATATAGACCCTCTATAGTTCACTATATAGACCCTCTATAGTTCACTATATAGACCCTCTATAGTTCACAATATAGACCCTCTATAGTTCACTATATAGACCCTCTATAGTCACTATATAGACCCTCTATAGTCACTATATAGACCCTCTATAGTCACAATATAGACCCTCTATAGTTCACTATATAGACCCTCTATAGTCACTATATAGACCCTCTATAGTCACTATATAGACCCTCTATAGTCACTATATAGACCCTCTATAGTCTATAGTGATGATGTGATTAAACAGCACCGTAGTGGTGTCCGAAAAGTTTTTAATTGACTTCACCAGTGTTAGGAAAGTTGACCTTTATTAGGAACTAGTTCAAAGTTCAGTTCAACTTAGTTAATATGAATTAGTTCAGTTCATCGTTCATTTTTCCAAATTATTAACTAGAAGTTCATGGATCCTAAAATTAACTTTTTCGTTCTTTTTTGTGTTATTATTGTAAACTTATTATTAACTGTTCCTAACGTTATCCTGTAGTCAGTAAATCAGGGTAAAATGTGGTCCTCCTCCCAGGGTTAACTTCCCTCTGCAGGTTCTTAGAACATAAGGAGTGGTTTCACTGAGTTTCATTTATAATGTTTATTTACAAGAACGGGACAAACACCTGCTCCTGTCGACGGTCACCGCTCTCTCTGTCTTTCTCTTTATCTCTCTCTCTCTCTCTGTCTCTCTCTCTCTCTCTCTCTCTCTGTCTCTCTCTCTCTCTCTCTCTCTCTCTCTCTGTCTCTCTCTCTCTCTCTCTCTCTGTCTCTGTCTCTCTCTGTCTCTGTCTCTCTCTCTCTCTCTCTCTGTCTCTGTCTCTCTCTGTCTCTGTCTCTCTCTCTCTCTCTCTCTCTCTCTCTCTCTCTCTCTCTCTCCCTCTCTCTCTTCTCATTGTCTATTCCACAACATTATGTTTCCAACATTAGTTCAGAATAATATAAAAATGTCATCTATGATAATGCTGTGTTTTGATCCCATTTTATTCCTTATAGGACTCAATAATTACAACGTGATAAGAACCAAATATGAACTAAATAAGAGCGCAGTTCAATAAATGACAGAATAACCGCGTTCACAACTTTCCGTTCATTTGGCAAAAGTGAACGAGTCGTTCACGTTCGTCAAAAATATGATATCGTTGGTGAACGATCGTTCAATGAACGCGTTCAGGTACAACACTGGACTTCACTAATGTAGCACAATACATTTATTTCCCTGTGGGGGGGGGGTGACTGATTTCTGACACAGCCTGACAGTGTGAGCGTCAGGGATCTAAGAGTTTAGTCCAGATCAGACCTGGGATCAGTTTGAAGAGAGTAGAGTCTGACCAAGGCCTCGTCCATCCACACAGCAAAGCAACATGGCTTCTTTTGTTTAAAAAAAATATGGTGTCCACACTGAGAACGGGTCAGTAAAATATCACGTAACTGTGACAATGAAACATGCCACACCTGTACGTGCTCTGTAGAAGAAGTAAAAGGCATGTGCATACTGGGTTACACTGACGCCAAACACACCCTGGAAATAAACAAAAACAAAAAACGTGTGTAGTCCAATGTAGTTCAAGAATCCAATTAAGTTTGTTATTGTTTCGGTCTCATGTTCACATGCCACCAGTGTTTTGGGTGCTCCAACATTATATTTTTTGAGAATGGGTTCCAGAGTGGAAAAATTTGGCAACAGTCCTACATTGTCATCTGTGATTTTCTCTTGTTGGTTTTGGGTGATTTTCTCTTGTTGGTTTTGGCTGATTTTCTCTTGTTGGTTTTGGAGTGAATATTTCACACATACTATTTGTGGTTGATGATGCACATATTGGGCGGTGGGCATTAGTTTATACCCTAGTAGCTGACCCTAACCTTAACTGCTCTAACATGTTGATAGTTGAAAGCAACACAAAACAGGAAGTGGACGCCATCGTTTTCTTCCAGTAGACATCCAGATGTTAAGCGGCTGTTCTGTCCAATCAGAACCCTCTGAACCTCCGCCTCTGAAAGACCAAGTAACTAGAGTGGAATACACCCGTTTCCATAGAAACCATTATTCAGAATTAACAGGTCCATGCAAAGATGAAGGAAATAGATTTAATTCTGAAATAGAAAAAATCATGTAAATGTAATCAATCTGTTATTTGGTCCACGGACCACATGTTTGACACCCTGGAGTAGAGGATGGACTAGTGTAATAAACCAGTTCCCTGTTCACACCAACACAACAAACATGGACTCCATGAGTCTGGCCTTTGTTCCCCTGGACTCACCCGCTCTCTCCTCGGACTCTCCCTCTCTCTTCCTCTCTCTCCCTGGGGTGTCCCTCTCTCACCCTCTCTCTCCTTGAACCCTCCCTCTCTCTCCTTGGACTCTCCCTCTCTCTTCCTCTCTCTCCCTGGGGTGTCCCTCTCTCACCCTCTCTCTCCTTGAACTCTCCCTCTCTCTCTCCTTGAACTCTCCCTCTCTCACCCTCTCTCTCCTTGGACTCTCCCTCTCTCTTCCTCTCTCTCCCTGGGGTGTCCCTCTCTCACCCTCTCTCTCCTTGAACTCCCCCTCTCTCACCCTCTCTCTCCTTGGACTCTCCCTCTCTCTCCTTGGACTCTCCCTCTCTCTTCCTCTCTCTCCCTGGGGTGTCCCTCTCTCTCTCTCTCTCTCTGGGGTGTCCCTTGCTCGCCGTCGTCCCCAGCTTATATAACCTGGTTGTGATAAAGGGTCAAAGGTCACATGACAAACTTTGGGAACACGTGTGCAGACAGACCGAAGCAGTTGAGGCAGCGCTGTATGAGCTCATCCAGGCTGGCGGCGCTGGCGCTGGGGGCGGAGCCGGGGCTGTGAAGGGCCCGGCTGATGTCCTGAGGACTGGGACATGTGTTCCTCCTGCGGGAGACCAGTCTCCTGCCGTCCACTGTAGACTTCCTGTCACAGACAAACACACACAGACAGGGTGTTAATACAACACTTACAGAGTTCATTTTAACACTCTACCCCAGTCAGCATATGCTCCTTATCTACAGAGTGTCACATTTACACTGAAACTACACACTGTAAAGAGTTAAACATTGAATCAACTTAAAAAAAAATCTTCTTCAAGAGGTCACATCCTAAGGACAAAATGTAAAAAGTGAGGACACGTGACAGACGTCTGGACAGTCGGGTTTGAGAGCCGTCTGTCCGGACTAAATCTGGACATATGTTCACGCTATGCTAGTGCAGCTGGTCCACATGTTTGTTGCTACTCAGCGTAACCATATGTGACGTAAAGAAGCACACAATGTAAACATGTGCGTTTCTCGTGGTTTAAACGGAGATGTGACCCGGCATGTCTTCAATGCGTCCCACACTTAAAAAAGTAAAACATTGAATCAACTTAAAAAATTCTTCTTCAAATTTTTTTTTAAATATTATTTTATTTCAGTCAAAATACAAAACAAGGCACAAGCACAAGGCAGGTAAGACACATTTTCAGACATGATAAATACACTGTTTAGGGCTGAAGCCGAAGCTTATTTAGCACAACCTCACCATTATATGTTAAACAAGAAAAGAAAACAACAACAATAAAAACACACAATGCAAAAGTCAAACCCCAAAACAACTGTCCAAATAGAACACAACATTTTGACTTTTTATCTCATCATGTTGATGTTGTGACGTAAATTAATATCCGCTGGCTGTTTCTCCACAGATTTTCGCTGCACATACGACAATGGTCATTTCCAAATAACGCAGCGGTGCGTTCAGGTGCAGCCAGACTGTGGCCTTTGTTTTGGTGGTGTGCTGCTATACGGCTCTTCTTCCTGCTGTCGCTATGACCTACGTCACAGCTTGAGTTCAACGTGAGTGGATGCAGCTGCGCGTCAGTCAAGATGACGGACAGATTCTTCATCTAATCACAGGCAAGGATTTTAGATAAGGCTGTGGCTCAGTTGGTAGAGTGGGTCGCCCAATGACCGAGAGGTTGGCGGTTCGCGTCCCGGCTCTGGCTGTCCACATGTCGAAGTGTCCATGGGCAAGACACTGAACCCTGACTTAGGCCCCCAGTAGGCCCCCAGTAGGCCCCCAGTAGGACTTAGGCCCCCAGTAGGCCTTAGAAACCTACTGGTGTATGAGTGTGTGTGTGAATGGGTGAATGAGAGGCTAATGTAAAGAGCTTTGAACCATGAAGGTGGAAAAGAACTATATAAATGCAGAACATTTACCATTTACCATAAGGCCCCTCCTTTGAAAATGGGCTGGTTGTGGAAGGGTCCCAGATGGTATTGTGATTCCAGATGGAGACAGTCAGGTTATCTACTCACTACCATGTAAGTGTGATGCTGCTCTGAAAATAGTGTTTCATGTGGGTCAAAAAGACATGTCCTAATAATCAATTCCATGTTAACACAGTCAAAACAGCAAAATCGAATTTTCTTAATGTTCATCCAAGTGGTGTGATTTTGATGTCAACTATATGTACGTACTCCCAATTATTTAAAAAATTAACTAAACTGGTTAATTTGACTAACTGAAAAAAATGAAACTAGTTTGACAGTGCATTTTTGACACTGGGACATGAAGTGTGTAGAATAAGTAGAGCAGAATGTGGTAGATAGTGCAGGTCAGCTACTGAGGAAACACAGATACACATCTGATAGTGTTTTCAGAGCAGCTCTGCAGCTGTCAACAACCATCAAACATGCAAAGTAACCTCCTTCACACAGTTTTCTAAGTTTCTGCACCACAACTCAATACCTTATGAGTTTTACGTCAATTCAAAAATGGGCCGTGACTGTTTTTACCCAAAATATGAGGTCATATTTGACTGAAGACACTTTTACACACTAAATATAATGTAGAGTTTATTTGAATGAGGCAGGACCAGGTGTTTATTTGATATGTTTTGATTTATATATACAGGGTGTCCCCATAAGTGTCCATACATAGGAAAAATACATGTTTAAAAAAATATTTTTATTCATATAATATTCTCTATATGACGAACATTTCAATTCATTGCTTTTTATTCAAATGCAATCTTTGGGTTTTCTGAAATATAGAGAAATACATGTTAGAACCATATATGTATGGAATGTATTATGTCTCCTATGTGTGGACACTGTTTTGCCAGTAAAAATTACAGATATTGACATAAGAACTGAAGCACTTTAAGCATTTTCTAAAGAACAAACAAAATGAACAATATTTAATAATTAATTTATCTTAAAATATATTTTAAACAAAAAAAGAACAATAACAGACAATGAGACTTGTGTTTAAAAAGCAGTGGAAAGACGTGTAAACTAATCTACACAAATAATTTATAAATCATGTTAATGTTTATATCATTTACTTAGAAATGCTGCAGTTTATAACAATCACAATATAATGATAATACTATAAACAAAACTCATAATATCCTAACAAAACTAATGACAATAACAATTCTGATGACAACAATAAACCAATACTGATAAAAAAACAACAACAATAAAACAGAACAACAACAAAAACTACAACAACCAACATTAGTAAATAAGGAGAACAGAGAAATACTTTTTATCTGATAATTTAGACTTTTTATGTCATGATTTTGACTTTATTTTAAATCCAATTTTGACTTTTTATTGATTTATTGATTTTGACTTCACTTAATGTGCCTGACTGTGACCTTTGACCTACATTCACAAATATTTATTGGGATCTATTCTAGATAATCCATGTATGATTTGTTCATTGGTTTTTCAAAATAAAACCAAAAAAAAGACAATGAAACAACAACTGGTTTCTTCATTATTTGTTTCCAAAACCAAAATTAAACTAGTATTCACAGAATGTCTAATCTCGCCCCTATTTTGTGCCAATCTCAAGTTTCTATGACAACCTGTTCTTGAATTAGAGCCAATAATGTGATTTTGACCTTTGTGCTAAATGCGACCTTGACCTTTCACATTTTCCAATATTGATAATTTCATTATATGTATATATGCGCAGTGTGTGTAATATTATTATATCCTGTATTGATTAAGTTATAGCGTAATATGTCTATGCTGGACACACACAAACAATGTTACACAAGTTAATTTTTGGTTGCAGGTGATAACACCAAATATGGGAATTGTATAAATCTTCATTCTGTATCGTTTGGGACCAATCTGAAAGTTCTGTGACCCTCTGTTCTTAAGTTATAACCCATAATGTGATTTTGACCTTTTCATTAATTGTGACCGTGACCTTTGACCTTCAATCAAATGGCTTATAGCATCTTATGCGCATTAGCTATAGATGAGAGATGACACAGTGGGACATTTTCATGGAAGCCGCCACATATGATAACGGACTCAACCTGGAGGAATACACCGAATCAGTCACCGGCTACATTAACAAATGCACAGATGATGTAACCGTGGTTAAAACCTTCAAAAGCCGCATCAATGAAAAACCCTGGATGTGTGCTGAAGTGCGTACACTGCTGAGAGCCAGAAATACTGCTTTTAAATCAGGAGAAGCAGCAGCCTATAGCTTAGCCAGGAACAACCTCTCGCGAGGTATCAAGGAGGCTAAGAGGCAGTATATACAGACCATTTCACTAACACAGGGGACACCAGGCGGCTGTGGCGGGGCTTTAACGTTTTATCGGACCACAAGCCCCACTCTCCACTGACATCAAACACAGATCCCACACTGCCTGATGTTATCAATCACTTCTTTGCACGGTTTGAGGCAGGTAACACCAGCCAAGTACAGAGACTCCCCCCTTTACCAGGGGACCAGATCTTGAAACTATCTACAGCTGGAGTGGGAAAGGCCCTAGCCAGCGTTAACCCACGGAAAGCTGCGGTGCTTGATAACATCCCGGGGAAGGTTTTGAAGTGCTGTGCAGAACAACTGAAAGGTGTCTTCACAAGCATCTTTAACGCCTCTCTGAGCCAAGCAGTGGTGCCTGCATGCCTCAAAAAAGCCACTATTATCCCTGTGCCGAAGAAGCATAATCCGGCTAGCCTGAATGACTACCGCCCAGTGGCTCTTACACCAGTGCTGATGAAGTGCTTCGAGCGGCTCATTATGCAGCACATACGATCCTGCCTCCCTGCTAATCTGGACCCTTTACAGTTTGCCTATAAGGCAAACCTTTCAACAGAGGATGCAATTACCACCACGCTCCACTCCATCCTGCCCCACCTGGAGGTCAGGAACACCTATGCGAGGGTCCTCTTCATTGACTTCAGCTCGGCTTTTAACACCATCGTCCCACAACAACTGGTGGAAAAGTTGAGGTCCCTGGACATGGACACTGGCATTTGTAACTGGGTACTCAGCTTCCTGACACAACGGGAGCAGACAGTTAGGATGGGGAAAAGTACATCTACCCCCATCACTGTGAACACTGGGTCCCCCCAGGGCTGTGTATTGAGTCACCTGTTGTTCAGCCTACTTACACATGATTGTACTGCCTCCCACAATACCAATAAAATCATTAAATATGCGGATGACACAACGGTGGTGGGACTCATCAAGAATAAGGACGAGTCCGCATACAGGATGGAGGTGGAACAGCTCACACGTTGGTGTAAATCTCACAACCTTCTCCTCAACGTGAGCAAAACAAAGGAGATGGTCATAGATTTTAGAAGGACTGGTAGGCTGGACCACTGCCCTTTGACCATCGACGGTGCTACAGTGGAGAGGGTCAGCAGTGTCAAATCCCTCGGAGTCCATCTGGAAGAGGACCTATCCTTCACCATCAATACCACTGCCATCGTTAAGAAAGCTCAGCAGCGACTCCACCCACTCAGGAAACTCAGGAAGGCAGGTCTCCCTACTACCCACCTGAGCACCTTCTACAGGGGCACTGTGGAGAGTATCCTGACCTTCAACCTCACCTCCTGGTTTGGCAGCTGCACAGAACAGGAAAGGTGTCAACTATATAAGGTGGTAAAAGAGGCCAGCAGGATTGTGGGGGGCCCCCCTCCCATTGATAGGGGACATATACAGGAAACGGTGCATCTGCAGGGCGGCGGCCATTTTTAAAGATAATCACCACCCTTCTCACAACCTTTTTTCTATGTTGTCATCGGGGAAGAGATTCAGAAGCATTCAATGCAAAACCAGCAGATTTTTAAAGAGCTGTGAGAATACTGAACACTGAGGCCACAGGGGCTGTATGAGCTGGCCCCCGCTAAAGTAAAGTGAACTAGCAGTGTTCATATACGTCTGTTCTCTCATTGCTGTCTGCACACCCAACATTGCTGCTGTTTTAATTGTTTTAATTATTCATTCATCTCATTTTTTTTTTTTACTATTTTAGCTTATTTTATCACTGTTGTTATAGCTGCTGCTGTTTTTATTTTTTATTTTATGTATTCTATCTTTTTAGGACACTGTGTTGGTTTTGTTTCCATCTTAATCTGTGCGGTTATAATTGCACACTGTTTTTAAACTGGGGGTACAATATTTTATTTGTTCTGTACTTGTGACAAGAAATAACAAAATAAAGAACCTTGATATGTGCATGTAACTTATTGACAATATCTTAAGTATTCATTGAGTTATAGCATGATATGTCTCTGCGGACACACACACACACACACACACACACACACACACACACACACTTCGCACCGTTATTGAAAAGTCATGCATAAGACAATACTTGACCAAATCATATTCAATCAAAGAACACGGGACGAGATGTCAAGCAGTCCATTGTGCCAGTAGATGGTATGCATATGAGAGAGAGAGAGAGAGAGAGAGAGAGAGAGAGAGAGAGAGAGAGAGAGATATGTAACAAGAGAAAACTGCCAGTCAAGACTTGAATTTGGGACATATCATCAGTAGTATGCCCTTGCTTCATGGGGTGTTTCGGCCTTTAAATACTATACACCCTCCTCAAAGGTGGCCAGCTACAGGTTGATCAAGCCTGAGCTTATGTCCCAAGCCCAAATCCCGCCCGGCAGCCTGTTACGATGTCATCTGTTGTCTGTGAGCCCAGCATGGATCTTTCCGCTTCATCCATATCCATTGGCTGCTTCTTCCAGCCACTTCAGAGATGGCTCTTATTGTTTGACGGAGAGCTTGCCCTTGCACTCCAAGGTCTCTGAGCAGCCTGATAGTGGATGAAGCAACGAAACCCCGGCATCCTACTTCTACCGGGTAGATCTTTGACGACCATCCTCACTGTTGAGCATCCATTGACAGCTCGGTGTATCGCACTTTCTTGCGTTCATAAGCTTCTTCCACTGTGTCCTCCCAAGGAACGGTGCGTTCTATGATGAATACCGACTTCATCGATGGGGACCAAAGTACCATGTCTGGCCTTAGGGTAGTGGATGCAATCTCGGGAGGGAAAGTTAGTTGGTGCCCAATGTCAACCAACAGTTTCCAGTCCCGAGCCTTGGATAGACCTCCAGGCTTGATTGTGGAGGGAGGATGGTTAGGCTTTCCCTGACCTTCTCGGACAAATGTTGTGTTATGGTGGAGTTGCTGTCTGGGGTAAGGAGTTGACCGTAGTTCTCTTGGTCTCTACTGCTGCTGCCAGACACTTCAAGACCTGATTGTGCCTCCAGGTGTAACGCCCTTGTGTGAGGCTGGTCTTACAGCCAGTCAGGATGTGCTTGAGAGTTGCACTGGCTGGACAAAGGGAGCAGGTTGGGTCCTCACCATACCACTGGTGGAGATTTTTTGGCGATGGCAGTACATCATAGGTGGCCCTGATGAGGAAACTCAGATTGTTCGCTTCCATCTTCCACAGCTCCCTCCAACTGAGCTGTCATCTCTCAAGCTCCTCCCATTTCATCCATTGCCCCTGTTTAGCCAGTGAGACAGCCTTTGTGGTTCGATCAACCTCCTCCTGGTGGCGTATCTCCTCGACCACCATTTTCCTCCTCTCTGCCTTGGAAGCCTTGTGCCAAGTCGGATTACCTACCGACAGACCCAATCCCCCTCTTCCAGACTGGACATGACCCACAATGTCCTTGTGCCTCAGAGCTGACACTGCATTCTGCAGTGAGTTGGATGTTGTCCATTTCCTTCCGGTTGCTAAAGGTGGTGCCGTCGTGCTGATGGTCGGGTCTTTGGAGTCCTTTAGGGTCATGTGAAGCCTTACTTTGGCACACTTGTACTCTTCTGTGAGGCTTTTGATCGGAAGTTCAAGGATTCCTTTGCCATAGAGGCTGATGTTGGTCAGACACTTTGGGATGCCCAGCCATTTCTTTATATATGAGGTCATAGTTCGTTCCATCTTCTCCACAGATGTCATTGGAACCTCATATATGGTGAGTGGCCACATGATCCGAGGCATAAGTCCATATTGCAGGCACCAGAGCTTCAGTTTTCCTGGCAGTTGGGTCCTGTTGATTTTTTCAAGCCCCTTGGTTAAGTCGAGCTTTAGCTGTTGGACTTGGTCTTTGTCTCTCAGGCTAGCGTTGTACCACCTACCTAAACTTTTCACAGGTTGTTCGTACACCGTTGGTATTGGATCATCACCAATGTAGAAATTCATGTTTTTGAGTTCTCCTTTCACTACTGAAATGCTTCGCGACTTGCTCGGCTTGATTTTCATCCGGGCCCATTTGATATTCTCTTGCAACTTTGCAAGTAGTCGCCTCGTGCACGGCACGGTAGTGGTCAGGGTGGTCATGTCGTCCATGTATGCCCGTACTGGTGGAAGGCGTATGCCGTCCTTAGTGCGTTCTCCTCCCACAACCCATTTCGAGGCCCTGATGATCACCTCCATGGCCATCGTGAAGGCGAGTGGGGATATTGTGCACCCTGCCATAATTCCTATCTCCACATGCTGCCACGATGTTGTATAGGCAGCTGTTGTAAAGCACAGCTGCAGGTCCTGAAAGTAAGCTTTAACCAGGGAGGTGATGAGGGGTGGAACGTGGAAGAAGCCAAATGATTCCCAGAGAAGGTTATGTGGCACGGATCCAAATGCGTTGGCCAGATCAAGGAAGATGACATGGAGATCTCTCTTTTCCTTCTTGGCCATCTGGATCTGATGCCAGATCATACTGGTGTGCTCCAGACAACCAGAAAATCCTGCTATCCCTGCCTTCTGTATAGATGTATCGATATACTTATTATTCTCCAGGTAGGTAGACAGCCTCTGTGCTATTACACTGAAGAAGATTTTCCCCTCCACGTTGAGGAGGCTTATTGGGCGGAATTGATCTATGTCTTTTGCGTCCTTCTCTTTCGGGATCAGGACACGCCCAGCTCTTCGCCACACCTTCGGTATTATTCCTTTCTCCCATACAATCCTCATTAGCTTCCAAAGGTGTCGTCGCACGTCTGGTGCATTCTTATAGAGCTTATACGGTACCCCATTTGGTCCGGGTGCTGACGCAGACCTTGCACGCCGTACCGTATGCTCGATCTCCTTCAAATGACAAACATGTCGAGGACATCGACTTATATGTCGATGATATCCAGATATAAGTGGATAATGCTAATGTCGAAGCTGGATAAACGACGTATCATTCTTACGTTATTGTGACGTACTTTTAATGGTGTCGTCACAGTTAGAAAACTGGCATCATGTATGAGAAGGACTTTTATCATGGAAGGAAAAACACTTGGTTTTTAAGTTAAAATCTTAAATAGAACGTAAGTGACAGCAAAAATTGTTTTTTCATCTTTCTGGATACTTTAATTTTGGTCTTGAAATTCAGGACTTTGGGTCAATTATGTGCAGTTCCATTGTCCTACTCAAATAACTGTTCAACCATAATAGGATTTGAATGAAAATTGACGGATATAAGTTTTAGCCACAAAATCTGGAACATTTCATTAGTTTGACTCCAGAAGCATTTTACTTGTAGAGCAGTGTTATTGGAACACCAGAAATAACCATAATAATCAAGAAAATGAACAAAAATGACCAAAATATTCAGTAAAATGAATAAAAATTAGCAAAATAATCCACAACATTTACAAAAATTACAAAAATATTCATTATAATGAACAAAAATTACAAAAATATTCATTAGAATGAAAAAAAAATTAACAAAATAATCCACAAAATTAACAAAAATTGCTAAAATATTAATTAAAATGAATAACAATTATGAAATTTTTTGGTAAAATTAACAAAAATTACTAAAAGACTAATCTTCTAAATTTGATCCAACCATCATTTAAGACTTGACTTTTCTTAATCACTAAGACACATGTGGGAACATTTCATTAGTTTGACCAGTGTAGACCAGTGTTATTGGACGCTGTTAAAAGATGGTTACAAATGAACAAAATGATAAAGAAAATGAACAAAAATGACCAAAATATTAAGAAAAATGGACAATAAAGAATAAACAAAATATGAAATAAAATGAACAAAAATTAATAACATTTCAAAAGAACACATCCTTTTATGATTAAATGTGTGTATTTGAGGGACTCAACCTTATGATGAAAACTGTTCCCCAGAAAGTACAATATGTGAAGCTCAGAAGATCACGTGTAACTCTGGACTTTCTCAAATGTCTCAAAAAAAGAACTGACAGATGAGATTTCTGTGTTACATAAAGCGATGAATGCTTCCTCTTCACATCACTTTAGCAATGAGTTATTTCACAATAAGCAGTAACTGACTCTGGTCATTTACTCTAGAACTGGAACCCTAACCGGCGGCACGGTGGTGCAGTAGTTAGTACGGTGGTGCAGTGGTTAGCACGGTGGTGCAGTTGTTAGCACGGTGGTGCAGTAGTTAGTACGGTGGTGCAGTGGTTAGCACGGTGGTGCAGTTGTTAGCACGGTGGTGCAGTAGTTAGCACGGTGGTGCAGGAGTTAGCACGGTGGTGCAGTAGTTAGCACGGTGGTGCAGTGGTTAGCACGGTGGTGCAGTGGTTAGCACGGTGGTGCAGTAGTTAGCACGGTGGTGCAGGGGTTAGCACGGTGGTGCAGTGGTTAGCACGGTGGTGCAGTAGTTAGCACGGTGGTGCAGTAGTTAGCACGGTGGTCCAGTGGTTAGCACGGTGGTGCAGTAGTTAGCACGGTGGTGCAGTGGTTAGCACGGTGGTGCAGTAGTTAGCACGGTGGTGCAGTGGTTAGCACGGTGGTGCAGTAGTTAGCACGGTGGTGCAGTAGTTAGCACGGTGGTGCAGTGGTTAGTACGGTGGTGCAGTGGTTAGCACGGTGGTGCAGTAGTTAGCACGGTGGTGCAGTAGTTAGCACGGTGGTGCAGTAGTTAGCACGGTGGTGCAGTGGTTAACACGGTGGTGCATTAGTTAGCACGGTGGTGCAGTAGTTAGTACGGTGGTGCAGTGGTTAGCACGGTGGTGCAGTAGTTAGCACGGTGGTGCAGTAGTTAGCACGGTGGTGCAGTGGTTAGCACGGTGGTGCAGTGGTTAGCACGGTGGTGCAGTGGTTAGTACGGTGGTGCAGTGGTTAGCACGGTGGTGCAGTGGTTAGCACGGTGGTGCAGTGGTTAGCACTCGTGCCTCACAGCAAGAAGGACCCTGGTTCAAATCCCGTACCAGACCTTTCTGTGTGGAGTTTGCATGTCCTCCCCATGTCCGCGTGGGTTTTCGCCGGGCACTCCGGTTTCCTCCCACCATCCAAACACATGCACTGATAGGTTAATTGGTTAATCTAAAAATTGGCCATGGGTGTGAATGTGAGAGTGATTGTTTGTCTATGTATGTCAGCCCTGCGATGAACTGGCGTCTCATACAGGGTGTACCCCGCCTTCACCCATTGTAGCTGGATTAGGCCCCCAGTGACCCCCGTGACCCAAGTGAGGATAAAGCGGGTTCAGATGATGAATGAATGAATGAATGAATGGAACCCTAACCCAAAACTGACTGATACACAGAGGGTGAAGGAACTCAGTACAAGTACTACATTACTGTACCTCAGTGGCGAACCGTGAGCTCTAAGGCTGGGCCTTCAGCTCCGCCCTCATATTGATGAAAACATGAATTATCACAGAGAAAAGGCACAGAAGCGTGATTTACAAACGTTACGTAACTGATCGTTTAATTAATGATGCCAGGATGTGTAAACAAACAGACCATATGACACAACTTCCCCAACACATATCATGCTTGCTCAACATTGTCTGCGTAAAACGTGTGACCTTTAAAAACGTATGCTAAACAGCACTATCAAATAACGTAGGCCTACAAAAAGCAAACACACAAATAATAATGAACATGTAGGCCCTGTCGAATGAGCAACTCTCCAAGTCGGATACAAAGACAATATTTTAACTTGATGAACATATTCCATTTCGCGTGGCATATCAAATAAAAGTCCCCATTTTTTTTCGTTTTCATTCACCCCCTTACTTTTTTTTTTACAGCGAATATAATACAATAATAATAATAATAATAATAATAATAATAATAATAATAATAATAATAATAATAAATCACAATACTTGTTAAATCATAAATAAATATGCATATCATCATAAACAATAATGTTGAAAATAACAACTTGTGTAGCCCTTCCAATATGTACAAACTGAATGCATTCAGCAGAAGAGCCGGTTCGTCTTTTGACAGCCCGTCATCCATGTATATCTCTCGTAATTTTCCGTCTTGAAATGACGTTCCACTGTCTTCGAAGTTTCGTTTAATCTCAATTGTGGCGTTGGTCTTCCCTTTTTTATAATGTCCATCTTTTCTGAGAAAGATCGCCTTGAAAAATGCGATGCTAGCAAGCTAGCTACAACGTCGCTCTCGTTCGCCGCCATTCAACTGTCAACAATAAACTCTATCATCTACTCCACCAATTTCCCGCTGTCTTTCTTTATTTCTGTCAGCTAGGACTTCATGAAGGCCTACAATCTTTTGTTTTTGTCCCGCCTACTTTTAATCGAATCCTGATTGGTCAATTCCCCCATCATTCTCCACATCAAACTACATAACTTGGGCCTTCTCCCTGACTTGTGAAGTCCAAACCAATAACGAGCTCGCTCTCCTCCATGAGAGACGGTTTGAGACGTTTTGATTGGACAGCGTGTTTCAGACAGTAACCCTTTCATTGCTGGTGTGAACTTGACAGTGAATTTAACTGAGGAACACGTGAGAAATGTATTAATGTATTGCATTTAATACATAAATAGATAAATAAATAAATAAAGCTATTCATACTTTTGGTCCAGATTTTTTAAGGCCTTCTCTGAAGGCCTAGAAGGCCCTGACGGTTCCCCTCTGCTGTACCTAAATATTTATATTATATTAATTTAAATAAATACATATTTGTTAAGGAGCCTAACCATGAACATACAATAAAAAAATCAATTATCAGATGCATTTGTACCATTGTTATGGATGTTATTTATTATTATTATTATTATTTATTATTTATTATTATTATTATTATTATTATTATTATTATTATTATTATTATTATTATTATTAATTATTATTACTATTATTATTATTATTATTATTATTATTTATTATTATTATTATTATTATTATTATTATTATTATTATTATTATTATTATTATTATTATTATTATTATTATTATTATTATATTTAATAAACCAAAGAAAGTCTGGTCCTCTGAAAAACGACTCAGTCAGGGCGACAGGAGGTTGAATCCTGCAGAACACGTACGTTAGTGTGTGCAGAAACAGAGTGTGATATAACACACGCTGTAATGTAATGTTGTGAAACTGTCTTTATTCTGCAGCCAGTGTGATGACATTACCAGGAAATTCTGTCAGTTCAGAGAATTGGTGACAAGTTCCCTGAACGGCCAGACCTACATCCCCTTCTGTTAACCTGTGTGTCATTATCTGCACACATGTACACACATATACACACATGTACACACATATACACACATGTACACACATATACACACATGTACACACATATACACACATGTACACACATATACACACATGTACACACATATACACACATGTACACACATATACACACATATACACACATGTACACACATATACACACATGTACACACATATACACACATGTACACACATATACACACATGTACACACATATACACACATTCACACACATTCACACACATTCACACACATGCACACACATTCACACACATTCACACACGTTCACACACATTCACACACGTGCACACACATTCACACACATTCACACACATTCACACACATTCACACACATGCACACACATGCACACACATTCACACACACGCACACACATTCACACACATTCACACACATGCACACACATTCACACACATTCACACACATTCACACACATGCACACACATGCACACACATTCACACACATTCACACACATTCACTCACATTCACACACATGCACACACATGCACACACATGCACACACATTCACACACATGCACACACATGCACACACATTCATACACATTCACACACATGCACACACATTCACACACATGCACACACATGCACACACATTCATACACATTCACACACATGCACACACATTCACACACATGCACACACATGCACACACATTCACACACATTCACACACATTCACACACATGCACACACATTCACACACATGCACACACATTCACACACATTCACACACATTCACACATGTGCACACACATTCACACACGTGTACACACATATACACACATGTACACACATATACACACATGTACACACATATACACACATGTACACACATATACACACATGTACACACATATACACACATGTACACACATATACACACATGTACACACATATACACACATGTACACACATTCACACACATTCACACACGTTCACACACATTCACACACGTGCACACACATTCACACACGTGCACACACATTCACACACATGCACACACATGCACACACATTCACACACATGCACACACATGCACACACATTCACACACATTCACACACATTCACACACATGCACACACATGCACACACATTCACACACATGCACACACATTCACACACATTCACACACATTCACACACATGCACACACATGCACACACATTCACACACATTCACACACATTCACTCACATTCACACACATGCACACACATGCACACACATTCACACACATGCACACACATGCACACACATTCATACACATTCACACACATGCACACACATTCACACACATGCACACACATGCACACACATTCATACACATTCACACACATGCACACACATTCACACACATTCACACACATGCACACACATTCACACACATGCACACACATTCACACACATTCACACACATTCACACATGTGCACACACATTCACACACGTGTACACACATATACACACATGTACACACATATACACACATGTACACACATATACACACATGTACACACATATACACACATGTACACACATATACACACATGTACACACATATACACACATGTACACACATATACACACATGTACACACATTCACACACATTCACACACGTTCACACACATTCACACACGTGCACACACATTCACACACATGCACACACATGCACACACATTCACACACATGCACACACATGCACACACATTCACACACATTCACACACATGCACACACATGCACACACATTCACACACATGCACACACATTCACACACATTCACACACATTCACACACATGCACACACATTCACACACATTCACACACATTCACTCACATTCACACACATGCACACACATGCACACACATGCACACACATTCACACACATGCACACACATTCATACACATTCACACACATTCACACACATGCACACACATTCACACACATGCACACACATTCATACACATTCACCACACATTCACACACATGCACACACATGCACACACATTCACACACATGCACACACATGCACACACATTCACACACATTCACACACATTCACACACATGCACACACATGCACACACATTCACACACATGCACACACATTCATACACATTCACACACATTCACACACGTGCACACACATTCACACACGTGCACACACATATACACACATGTACACACATATACACACATGTACACACATATACACACATGTACACACATATACACACATGTACACACATATACACACATGTACACACATATACACACATTCACACACATTCACACACATTCACACACATGCACACACATTCACACACGTTCACACACATTCACACACGTGCACACACATTCACACACATGCACACACATTCACACACATGCACACACATTCACACACATTCACACACATGCACACACATTCACACACATGCACACACATTCACACACATTCACACACATGCACACACATTCATACACATTCACACACATTCACACACGTGCACACACATTCACACACGTGCACACACATTCACACACATGCACACACATGCACTAGGGTTGTCAAAAAAAAATCGATTTTAGATACTAAATCGATATTGACCCTTGGTATCTAATTAGATACTAAGTTGCTGGAAAATCGATTTTTGTTTTTATGGCGCGTCGCCGCTTTTTTGTAGCGGGTAACGTTAAGAATTGTAAACAGGCATCAACGCGGTCAGCTCTGGCACAGCCGTAATGCGGCGTGTAAGTTAAAGTCTCTTTTTTTCTCCAGCTGCCTCTGACAGCACACGGGATGACGCCAGTGCGACCACAGACCTATACACTATTTCTATAAGTCTGTGATTGGACCATCCGATGCAACTTTGCTTTTAAAGGCCTCGATATAGTCGAACATTTATGCGCGCGGGCGGCAGCCAGGCGGTAGCGCATAGTATCACGTTACCACCACGGAGGCCACCGTGAGCATGTCAGCCTATCATTTTTGACGTGCGCGCTGCTAGTCCCGTATGGCAAACCAAAGTGTTCACATAGCCACGCGTTGTCTTTATTATATCACGCGTTACAGGACGCGCTCTGGTACGCGCACTGGCACGCGTGTCCTGTAACGCGTGATATAATAAAGACAACGCGTGGCTATGTGAACACTTTGGCTTGCCATAATACGCTGCCGCCCGCGCACATAATGCTCGACCATAAAGAGTCTTGCAGTTAGCACTGCAGAAGGGCTTGAGCAAAAAGATAGACCTACCTTAACTTACCAAGAGTTAGACATGCATTTATTCTGCACCTGCACTCACTACCTTTTTTTATCAGTCCATGGAGGACATTTTAAAAGGAATCCCTCACATCTCCAGTATCGAAATTAGTATTGAGTATTATCCTTAGTATCGTATCGAGTTGGAAATTTCAGTATCGTGATAACACTAACATGCACACTCATTCACACACATTCACACACACGCACACACATTCACACACACGCACACCCATTCACACACACGTACACACATTCACACACATTCACACACATGCACACACATTCACACACATTCACACACATTCACACACACTCACACACATGCACACACATTCACACACATTCACACACACGCACACACATTCACACACACGCACACCCATTCACACACACGCACACACATTCACACACATTCACACACATGCACACACATTCACACACATTCACACACGTTCACACACATTCACACACGTGCACACACATTCACACACATGCACACACATTCACACACATGCACACACATTCACACACATTCACACACATGCACACACATTCACACACATGCACACACATTCACACACATTCACACACATGCACACACATTCATACACATTCACACACATTCACACACGTGCACACACATTCACACACGTGCACACACATTCACACACATGCACACACATGCACTAGGGTTGTCAAAAAAAATCGATTTTAGATACTAAATCGATATTGACCCTTGGCATCTAATTAGATACTAAGTTGCTGGAAAATCGATTTTTGTTTTTATGGCGCGTCACCGCTTTTTTGTAGCTGGTAACGTTAAGAATTCTAAACAGGCATCAACGCGGTCAGCTCTGGCACAGCCGTAATGCCGGCGTGTAAGTTAAAGTCTCTTTTTTTCTCCAGCTGCCTCTGACAGCACACGGGATGACGCCAGTGCGACCACAGACCTATACACTATTTCTATAGGTCTGTGATTGGACCATCCGATGCAACTTTGCTTTTAAAGGCCTCGATATAGTCGAACATTTATGCGCGCGGGCGGCAGCCAGGCGGTAGCGCATAGTATCACGTTACCACCACGGAGGCCACCGTGAGCATGTCAGCCTATCATTTTTGACGTGCGCGCTGCTAGTCCCGTATGGCAAACCAAAGTGTTCACATAGCCACGCGTTGTCTTTATTATATCACGCGTTACAGGACGCGCTCTGGTACGCGCACTGGCACGCGTGTCCTGTAACGCGTGATATAATAAAGACAACGCGTGGCTATGTGAACACTTTGGCTTGCCATAATACGCTGCCGCCCGCGCACATAATGCTCGACCATAAAGAGTCTTGCAGTTAGCACTGCAGAAGGGCTTGAGCAAAAAGATAGACCTACCTTAACTTACCAAGAGTTAGACATGCATTTATTCTGCACCTGCACTCACTACCTTTTTTTATCAGTCCATGGAGGACATTTTAAAAGGAATCCCTCACATCTCCAGTATCGAAATTAGTATTGAGTATTATCCTTAGTATCGTATCGAGTTGGAAATTTCAGTATCGTGATAACACTAACATGCACACTCATTCACACACATTCACACACACGCACACACATTCACACACACGCACACCCATTCACACACACGTACACACATTCACACACATTCACACACATGCACACACATTCACACACATTCACACACATTCACACACACTCACACACATGCACACACATTCACACACATTCACACACACGCACACACATTCACACACACGCACACCCATTCACACACACGCACACACATTCACACACATTCACACACATGCACACACATTCACACACATTCACACACATTCACACACATTCACACACACGCACACACATTCACACACACGCACACACATTCACACACATTCACACACATGCACACACATTCACACACACGCACACCCATTCACACACACGCACACACATTCACACACATTCACACACATGCACACACATTCACACACATGCACACACATTCACACACATTCACACACACGCACACACATTCACACACACGCACACCCATTCACACACACGCACACACATTCACACACATTCACACACATGCACACACATTCACACACATTCACACACATGCACACACATTCACACACACATTCACACACATCAACACTGCACTGAAAAAAGGACAATCAATCAACTTCAAAATTCTTCTTCAGCAGGTCACATAAAAACATCTATTTAAGTGAATCAAATTAAAATAACCCTAACCCTAATTTTTGTGAATATATGTGTGTGTGTATATATATATATATATATATATATATATATATATATATATATATATATATATATATATATATCTTTATGGGGGCATTAATATATTTACACAGCCACACCATGGGGACCTCTGACACTATGGGGACCAAAATTCAGATCACTACGAGGGTAAAATATAGCTAAATAAAGGTCCCCACTAGTAAAACAAAAATGATGTGGCCCTATAAATACATTGATTTGTCCTCATAAATCACGAGGGAAACAGGTGCAAAGCAAAACATGTATTTTTCAAAGATTTAAAGATATGTTTACTGAAAAAAACCCAAAGTATTTATTTTTATGTTTTTTTTTTTGTATTTATTTTGTAATTTATTATTTTTGTAATTATTATTTCTTCTATTTATTGATTCATTTTTATTTTCAAAATGTAATTTTATATTAATTATTATTTTTTTATTTAAAAAGAAAATATTTTATTGTTTTGTTTATTCTACGTTCCTCAGAACGTCCAGTTCACTTTGAATGACGTCAGTGGGTGGATTTTTTTCGATAACCGCCCGCTGTGCTGTTAACGGCCGCTGCCATGGCAACGGGTTTTGTCACTTCAGATTCACTTCGTTTTCAGTATTTATTTGCAAGAACGGGACAACACCTGCTCCGATCACAGTCAGGTCTTCGGTGTCGGGGTGTTGTTCGATATTTTACTGATAGTAACTGGTGTTCCATGTATTATCCCGCTTATTCTACAGGTTATTACAGTTTATTATTGTCACTACTTTAACACACTAGTGTTGTTAAATAGGAGGGGCAGACAGAAGGGGGGTGCAGAAAGTTTTAGAACGGATGTACACAGTCAGGTCGGAGCAGGTGTTGTCCCGTTCTTACAAATAAATACTGAAAACGAAGCTCATTGAAACTGCTCCTTGTTTTATAAAAAACCATCATAGAGGAGTTAACTGAGGAGTAAAATACTGGAGACACTGTACGAGATGAGGACGGATATTTCCCCTGATTTCCTGACTACGGTAAGGATAACATTAGCATAGGTTAACATTGGATAAGCTAGCAGTTACAACCAAGCTAATATTTACTTTAAAAGTGACTGAACTACCTGCGGAGTGATATGGTACAGTGAATCTGAAGTGACTAAACCCGTTGCCATGGCAGCGGGCGTTAACGGCGCAGCAGGCGGTTATCGAAAATAATCTGCCCGCTGACGTCATTCAAAGTGAACGGGACGTTCTAGAAGGACGTAGAATAATGAGATAAAAAAAGTCAAAACTGTGAGATAATAGTCATATAAGTGTCACATATAAAGTCACAGTTTCTCTCCTCCACTGATTTTCCCTCTGAAGTGACTTATTTTTCTACTGTCACATTTAGTTTGAAAAGTAATGAGTCTATTCTGAGAATGTAGAGTATAAAGTAGAAATATTTATATAAATGTAGAGTATAAAGTAGAAATATTTATATAAATGTAGAGTATAAAGTAGAAATATTTATATAAATGTAAAGAGCATAAAGTACATATATTTA
Organism: Siphamia tubifer; assembly: GCA_020466265.1. NCBI lineage: Eukaryota > Metazoa > Chordata > Actinopteri > Kurtiformes > Apogonidae > Siphamia > Siphamia tubifer. Next base: position 1,487,625 of record CM035795.1, read on the forward strand.
TATAAATGTAAAGAGTATAAAGTACATATATTTATATAAATGTAAAGAGTATAAAGTACATATATTTATATTTTTTTAAATATTTTTTATATATCAAACGTTAGAGCTGGGTATCCATTCAAATTTCAAGAATCGATTCCATTCTGATACTGAAGATTTACAATCAATTCTTTTCAATTCTATCTGATTCTGATCTATCTGATATTTAAACTTTTTAGACATATTTTAGCACAGTTATGTCTGTATTTAAACACTATAGACCTATTTTAGTGGAGGGGAAATCCAGGGGAAAAAAACTAAACTGTGTAGAGGAAACACTGAACATCAGACCCAGGTCAAAAGTAGATCTTTCAACAGAAAAACATGCAGGACACGACATGTTGAAACTGTCAATAATTGAGTTTGTAAAGAGTAGAGCGTACAATGTTGGTGTTAAGATGCAGGAAGTGAAAGTGTAATGTTGGCAGAAAAATAAACACTGGAGTCCAGTCCAGGTACTTGAAAAACTCTTGGTACTTTTACATCCATGTATGTAGACAGTGACAGAGGTGTGTAGGCTGTGACATTTCAGTCTGTACACACTGTTCCTTCAGCACATACTACACTTCAGACATTACTAACTGTGTCTCTGTAAACCCGCTGCCTCCTCTTCCACGTCTTCGCTCCATTAACGCAGGCGACGACCCAAGTCCAAACACCAACACTGAGCAGCACAGTGTGTACGAACAGCAGCTAACATTAGTAAAAATATGGACAAATGGACTGGATCTATAGAAACAGGAAGAGACAAGGACACACTAGGGTTGGTTTAACCCTCCTGTTATGTTATGTATGGTTATATGGAGGTGCAAACCAAGTTTATGTGTGAAAGACTTTTACCAAGAAATGATAGTGTAGAAAACATTTTTACATATCAGAAAACTAAATATAGGATGTCTGATGTCTATATTTAAACTTTTTGGACATATTTTAGCACAGTTATGTCTATATTTAAACTTTTTGGACATATTTTAGCACAGTTATGTCTATATTTAAACTTTTTGGACATATTTTAGCACAGTTATGTCTGTATTTCAAATTTTTGGACATATTTTAGCACAGTTATGTCTATATTTAAACTTTTTAGACATATTTTAGCACAGTTATGTCTATATTTAAACTTTTTGGACATATTTTAGCACAGTTATGTCTATATTTAAACTTTTTAGACATATTTTAGCACAGTTATGTCTATATTTAAACTTTTTGGACATATTTTAGCACAGTTATGTCTGTATTTCAAATTTTTGGACATATTTTAGCACAGTTATGTCTGTATTTAAACTTTTTGGACATATTTTAGCACAGTTATGTCTATATTTAAACTTTTTGGACATATTTTAGCACAGTTATGTCTGTATTTCAAATTTTTGGACATATTTTAGCACAGTTATGTCTGTATTTAAACTTTTTAGACATATTTTAGCACAGTTATGTCTATATTTAAACTTTTTGGACATATTTTAGCACAGTTATGTCTGTATTTCAAATTTTTGGACATATTTTAGCACAGTTATGTCTATATTTAAACTTTTTGGACATATTTTAGCACAGTTATGTCTATATTTCAAATTTTTGGACATATTTTAGCACAGTTATGTCTATATTTAAACTTTTTAGACATATTTTAGCACAGTTATGTCTATATTTAAACTTTTTGGACATATTTTAGCACAGTTATGTCTATATTTCAAATTTTTGGACATATTTTAGCACAGTTATGTCTATATTTAAACTTTTTAGACATATTTTAGCACAGTTATGTCTATATTTAAACTTTTTGGACATATTTTAGCACAGTTATGTCTGTATTTAAACTTTTTGGACATATTTTAGCACAGTTATGTCTATATTTCAAATTTTTGGACATATTTTAGCACAGTTATGTCTATATTTAAACTTTTTGGACATATTTTAGCACAGTTATGTCTATATTTAAACTTTTTGGACATATTTTAGCACAGTTATGTCTATATTTAAACTTTTTGGACATATTTTAGCACAGTTATGTCTATATTTAAACTTTTTGGACATATTTTAGCACAGTTATGTCTATATTTAAACTTTTTGGACATATTTTAGCACAGTTATGTCTGTATTTCAAATTTTTGGACATATTTTAGCACAGTTATGTCTATATTTAAACTTTTTAGACATATTTTAGCACAGTTATGTCTATATTTAAACTTTTTGGACATATTTTAGCACAGTTATGTCTATATTTAAACTTTTTAGACATATTTTAGCACAGTTATGTCTATATTTAAACTTTTTGGACATATTTTAGCACAGTTATGTCTGTATTTCAAATTTTTGGACATATTTTAGCACAGTTATGTCTATATTTAAACTTTTTAGACATATTTTAGCACAGTTATGTCTGTATTTCAAATTTTTGGACATATTTTAGCACAGTTATGTCTATATTTAAACTTTTTGGACATATTTTAGCACAGTTATGTCTATATTTCAAATTTTTGGACATATTTTAGCACAGTTATGTCTATATTTAAACTTTTTAGACATATTTTAGCACAGTTATGTCTATATTTAAACTTTTTGGACATATTTTAGCACAGTTATGTCTATATTTCAAATTTTTGGACATATTTTAGCACAGTTATGTCTATATTTAAACTTTTTAGACATATTTTAGCACAGTTATGTCTATATTTAAACTTTTTAGACATATTTTAGCACAGTTATGTCTATATTTAAACTTTTTGGACATATTTTAGCACAGTTATGTCTATATTTCAAATTTTTGGACATATTTTAGCACAGTTATGTCTATATTTCAAATTTTTGGACATATTTTAGCACAGTTATGTCTGTATTTCAAATTTTTGGACATATTTTAGCACAGTTATGTCTATATTTAAACTTTTTGGACATATTTTAGCACAGTTATGTCTGTATTTCAAATTTTTGGACATATTTTAGCACAGTTATGTCTATATTTAAACTTTTTGGACATATTTTAGCACAGTTATGTCTATATTTAAACTTTTTGGACATATTTTAGCACAGTTATGTCTGTATTTCAAATTTTTGGACATATTTTAGCACAGTTATGTCTATATTTAAACTTTTTAGACATATTTTAGCACAGTTATGTCTATATTTAAACTTTTTAGACATATTTTAGCACAGTTATGTCTATATTTAAACTTTTTGGACATATTTTAGCACAGTTATGTCTATATTTAAACTTTTTAGACATATTTTAGCACAGTTATGTCTATATTTAAACTTTTTAGACATATTTTAGCACAGTTATGTCTATATTTAAACTTTTTAGACATATTTTAGCACAGTTATGTCTATATTTAAACTTTTTAGACATATTTTAGCACAGTTATGTCTATATTTAAACTTTTTGGACATATTTTAGCACAGTTATGTCTATATTTAAACTTTTTGGACATATTTTAGCACAGTTATGTCTATATTTAAACTTTTTGGAAATATTTTAGCACAGTTATGTCTATATTTAAACTTTTTGGACATATTTTAGCACAGTTATGTCTATATTTAAACTTTTTAGACATATTTTAGCACAGTTATGTCTATATTTAAACTTTTTGGACATATTTTAGCACAGTTATGTCTGTATTTCAAATTTTTGGACATATTTTAGCACAGTTATGTCTATATTTAAACTTTTTGGACATATTTTAGCACAGTTATGTCTATATTTAAACTTTTTGGACATATTTTAGCACAGTTATGTCTGTATTTCAAATTTTTGGACATATTTTAGCACAGTTATGTCTATATTTAAACTTTTTAGACATATTTTAGCACAGTTATGTCTATATTTAAACTTTTTGGACATATTTTAGCACAGTTATGTCTGTATTTAAACTTTTTGGACATATTTTAGCACAGTTATGTCTATATTTCAAATTTTTGGACATATTTTAGCACAGTTATGTCTATATTTAAACTTTTTAGACATATTTTAGCACAGTTATGTCTATATTTAAACTTTTTGGACATATTTTAGCACAGTTATGTCTATATTTCAAATTTTTGGACATATTTTAGCACAGTTATGTCTATATTTAAACTTTTTAGACATATTTTAGCACAGTTATGTCTATATTTAAACTTTTTAGACATATTTTAGCACAGTTATGTCTATATTTAAACTTTTTAGACATATTTTAGCACAGTTATGTCTATATTTAAACTTTTTAGACATATTTTAGCACAGTTATGTCTATATTTAAACTTTTTAGACATATTTTAGCACAGTTATGTCTATATTTAAACTTTTTGGACATATTTTAGCACAGTTATGTCTATATTTCAAATTTTTGGACATATTTTAGCACAGTTATGTCTATATTTCAAATTTTTGGACATATTTTAGCACAGTTATGTCTGTATTTCAAATTTTTGGACATATTTTAGCACAGTTATGTCTATATTTAAACTTTTTGGACATATTTTAGCACAGTTATGTCTGTATTTCAAATTTTTGGACATATTTTAGCACAGTTATGTCTATATTTAAACTTTTTGGACATATTTTAGCACAGTTATGTCTGTATTTCAAATTTTTGGACATATTTTAGCACAGTTATGTCTATATTTAAACTTTTTAGACATATTTTAGCACAGTTATGTCTATATTTAAACTTTTTAGACATATTTTAGCACAGTTATGTCTATATTTAAACTTTTTGGACATATTTTAGCACAGTTATGTCTGTATTTCAAATTTTGGGACATATTTTAGCACAGTTATGTCTATATTTAAACTTTTTAGACATATTTTAGCACAGTTATGTCTATATTTAAACTTTTTAGACATATTTTAGCACAGTTATGTCTATATTTAAACTTTTTAGACATATTTTAGCACAGTTATGTCTATATTTAAACTTTTTAGACATATTTTAGCACAGTTATGTCTATATTTAAACTTTTTAGACATATTTTAGCACAGTTATGTCTATATTTAAACTTTTTGGACATATTTTAGCACAGTTATGTCTATATTTAAACTTTTTGGACATATTTTAGCACAGTTATGTCTATATTTAAACTTTTTGGAAATATTTTAGCACAGTTATGTCTATATTTAAACTTTTTAGACATATTTTAGCACAGTTATGTCTATATTTATACTTTTTGGACATATTTTAGCACAGTTATGTCTATATTTAAACTTTTTGGACATATTTTAGCACAGTTATGTCTATATTTAAACTTTTTAGACATATTTTAGCACAGTTATGTCTATATTTAAACTTTTTGGACATATTTTAGCACAGTTATGTCTATATTTAAACTTTTTAGACATATTTTAGCACAGTTATGTCTGTATTTAAACTTTTTGGACATATTTTAGCACAGTTATGTCTATATTTAAACTTTTTAGACATATTTTAGCACAGTTATGTCTATATTTAAACTTTTTGGACATATTTTAGCACAGTTATGTCTATATTTCAAATTTTTGGACATATTTTAGCACAGTTATGTCTATATTTCAAATTTTTGGACATATTTTAGCACAGTTATGTCTGTATTTCAAATTTTTGGACATATTTTAGCACAGTTATGTCTATATTTAAACTTTTTGGACATATTTTAGCACAGTTATGTCTGTATTTCAAATTTTTGGACATATTTTAGCACAGTTATGTCTATATTTAAACTTTTTGGACATATTTTAGCACAGTTATGTCTGTATTTCAAATTTTTGGACATATTTTAGCACAGTTATGTCTATATTTAAACTTTTTAGACATATTTTAGCACAGTTATGTCTATATTTAAACTTTTTAGACATATTTTAGCACAGTTATGTCTATATTTAAACTTTTTGGACATATTTTAGCACAGTTATGTCTGTATTTCAAATTTTGGGACATATTTTAGCACAGTTATGTCTATATTTAAACTTTTTAGACATATTTTAGCACAGTTATGTCTATATTTAAACTTTTTAGACATATTTTAGCACAGTTATGTCTATATTTAAACTTTTTAGACATATTTTAGCACAGTTATGTCTATATTTAAACTTTTTAGACATATTTTAGCACAGTTATGTCTATATTTAAACTTTTTAGACATATTTTAGCACAGTTATGTCTATATTTAAACTTTTTGGACATATTTTAGCACAGTTATGTCTATATTTAAACTTTTTGGACATATTTTAGCACAGTTATGTCTATATTTAAACTTTTTGGAAATATTTTAGCACAGTTATGTCTATATTTAAACTTTTTAGACATATTTTAGCACAGTTATGTCTATATTTATACTTTTTGGACATATTTTAGCACAGTTATGTCTATATTTAAACTTTTTGGACATATTTTAGCACAGTTATGTCTATATTTAAACTTTTTAGACATATTTTAGCACAGTTATGTCTATATTTAAACTTTTTGGACATATTTTAGCACAGTTATGTCTATATTTAAACTTTTTAGACATATTTTAGCACAGTTATGTCTGTATTTAAACTTTTTGGACATATTTTAGCACAGTTATGTCTATATTTAAACTTTTTGGACATATTTTAGCACAGTTATGTCTATATTTAAACTTTTTAGACATATTTTAGCACAGTTATGTCTGTATTTAAACTTTTTGGACATATTTTAGCACAGTTATGTCTGTATTTAAACTTTTTGGACATATTTTAGCACAGTTATGTCTGTATTTCAAATTTTTGGACATATTTTAACACAGTTATGTCTATATTTAAACTTTTTGGAAATATTTTAGCACAGTTATGTCTGTATTTCAAATTTTTGGACATATTTTAACACAGTTATGTCTATATTTAAACTTTTTGGACATATTTTAGCACAGTTATGTCTATATTTAAACTTTTTAGACATATTTTAGCACAGTTATGTCTATATTTAAACTTTTTGGACATATTTTAGCACAGTTATGTCTATATTTAAACTTTTTGGACATATTTTAGCACAGTTATGTCTGTATTTCAAATTTTTGGACATATTTTAGCACAGTTATGTCTGTATTTAAACTTTTTGGAGATATTTTAGCACAGTTATGTCTATATTTAAACTTTTTGGACATATTTTAGCACAGTTATGTCTATATTTAAACTTTTTGGAAATATTTTAGCACAGTTATGTCTGTATTTCAAATTTTTGGACATATTTTAACACAGTTATGTCTATATTTAAACTTTTTGGACATATTTTAGCACAGTTATGTCTATATTTAAACTTTTTAGACATATTTTAGCACAGTTATGTCTATATTTAAACTTTTTGGACATATTTTAGCACAGTTATGTCTATATTTAAACTTTTTGGACATATTTTAGCACAGTTATGTCTGTATTTAAACTTTTTGGACATATTTTAGCACAGTTATGTCTATATTTAAACTTTTTGGACATTTTTTAGCACAGTTATGTCTATATTTAAACTTTTTGGAAATATTTTAGCACAGTTATGTCTGTATTTCAAATTTTTGGACATATTTTAACACAGTTATGTCTATATTTAAACTTTTTGGACATATTTTAGCACAGTTATGTCTATATTTAAACTTTTTAGACATATTTTAGCACAGTTATGTCTATATTTAAACTTTTTGGACATATTTTAGCACAGTTATGTCTATATTTAAACTTTTTGGACATATTTTAGCACAGTTATGTCTGTATTTAAACTTTTTGGACATATTTTAGCACAGTTATGTCTATATTTAAACTTTTTGGAAATATTTTAGCACAGTTATGTCTATATTTAAACTTTTTGGACATATTTTAGCACAGTTATGTCTATATTTAAACTTTTTGGAAATATTTTAGCACAGTTATGTCTATATTTAAACTTTTTGGAAATATTTTAGCACAGTTATGTCTGTATTTCAAATTTTTGGACATATTTTAACACAGTTATGTCTATATTTAAACTTTTTGGACATATTTTAGCACAGTTATGTCTATATTTAAACTTTTTGGACATATTTTAGCACAGTTATGTCTATATTTAAACTTTTTGGACATATTTTAGCACAGTTATGTCTATATTTAAACTTTTTGGACATATTTTAGCACAGTTATGTCTATATTTAAACTTTTTGGACATATTTTAGCACAGTTATGTCTATATTTAAACTTTTTGGAAATATTTTAGCACAGTTATGTCTGTATTTCAAATTTTTGGACATATTTTAGCACAGTTATGTCTATATTTAAACTTTTTGGACATATTTTAGCACAGTTATGTCTATATTTAAACTTTTTGGACATATTTTAGCACAGTTATGTCTATATTTAAACGTTTTGGACATATTTTAGCACAGTTATGTCTATATTTAAACTTTTTGGACATATTTTAGCACAGTTATGTCTATATTTAAACTTTTTGGACATATTTTAGCACAGTTATGTCTATATTTAAACTTTTTGGACATATTTTAGCACAGTTATGTCTATATTTAAACTTTTTGGACATATTTTAGCACAGTTATGTCTATATTTAAACTTTTTGGACATATTTTAGCACACTTATGTCTATATTTAAACTTTTTGGACATATTTTAGCACACTTACGTCTGTATTTAAACTTTTTGGACATATTTTAGCACAGTTATGTCTATATTTAAACGTTTTGGACATATTTTAGCACAGTTATGTCTATATTTAAACTTTTTGGACATATTTTAGCACAGTTATGTCTATATTTAAACTTTTTGGACATATTTTAGCACAGTTATGTCTATATTTAAACTTTTTGGACATATTTTAGCACAGTTATGTCTATATTTAAACTTTTTGGACATATTTTAGCACAGTTATGTCTATATTTAAACGTTTTGGACATATTTTAGCACAGTTATGTCTATATTTAAACTTTTTGGACATATTTTAGCACAGTTATGTCTATATTTAAACTTTTTGGACATATTTTAGCACAGTTATGTCTATATTTAAACTTTTTGGACATATTTTAACACAGTTATGTCTATATTTAAACTTTTTGGACATATTTTAGCACAGTTATGTCTATATTTAAACTTTTTGGACATATTTTAGCACAGTTATGTCTATATTTAAACTTTTTGGACATATTTTAGCACAGTTATGTCTATATTTAAACTTTTTGGACATATTTTAGCACAGTTATGTCTATATTTAAACTTTTTGGACATATTTTAGCACAGTTATGTCTATATTTAAACTTTTTGGAAATATTTTAGCACAGTTATGTCTGTATTTCAAATTTTTGGACATATTTTAGCACAGTTATGTCTATATTTAAACTTTTTGGACATATTTTAGCACAGTTATGTCTATATTTAAACTTTTTGGACATATTTTAGCACAGTTATGTCTATATTTAAACGTTTTGGACATATTTTAGCACAGTTATGTCTATATTTAAACTTTTTGGACATATTTTAGCACAGTTATGTCTATATTTAAACTTTTTGGACATATTTTAGCACAGTTATGTCTATATTTAAACTTTTTGGACATATTTTAGCACAGTTATGTCTATATTTAAACTTTTTGGACATATTTTAGCACAGTTATGTCTATATTTAAACGTTTTGGACATATTTTAGCACAGTTATGTCTATATTTAAACTTTTTGGACATATTTTAGCACAGTTATGTCTATATTTAAACTTTTTGGACATATTTTAGCACACTTACGTCTGTATTTAAACTTTTTGGATATATTTTAGCACAGTTATGTCTATATTTCTGTATAATCCGAAAGCTCTGTGACCCTCTGTCCTTGAGTTATAACCCATAATGTGGTTTTGATCTTTTAGTTAATTATGACCCTTGACCTTTGACCTTTATTCAAACGGTTCATTGCATCTGATGTGCATGCGTATGCCTATGTAATTTCATGGTGATATCTACAGTATTCATTGGATTATAGCATGATATGTCTGTGTGGACACACGCACACAGACAGGCAGACAGACAGGCAGACACACTGATTACAGTAATCACTCTCAACCAATGCTGGGCGAGATTAAAAAAACGTCTTCCTTTCTTTTTCCTCTGGAATCAGTAACATAGAAAAGACTGTGGAGGATCTGGAGTTGATACAAATCTGAACCTCATGTTCATGTTAAACATAATTTATATGAGGAATCATTACTTATATTTCACTCACTAATGCAAAGTCTGTTCACATTTAGAGATTACAACATGGATATTGGTACAGCAGCCATATGCTAGATGTGTTAGGGTTAGAGCATGCGCAGTTCACTGCCAGGCATGTTTTGGAGTATGGCTGCCATATCAACATCCTGTGCTTTAAGATTAAAACATATGACTCTTACTCTTGTCTCTTACACGATCATTCAAACAGTAATATTTTATGTTACACGTACAAATACATAACACATAGACAGCTATCTTGGAAACTTCGTAGGTTGCCATGGTGACTGTCAGGAATGTGTGACGTCAGGTATTCTCAGAGACTTTAGGAATATCGCGAGACGAGAGACAAAACAGGAAGTAGCCTGGGCAAAAACGAGGGCACTGTGAATTATCGGAGGTGGAATAAAACTGCATCTTGAGAGTACCAAAGACTGTTTATTTTACATATAAACTCATTAGATGGTGTCAGAATGGCAAAATTCCAGCCCCCGGAAAGTTTTTGCTTTGAGAAACCCACAGAATGGCCTGAATGGAAGAAACGTTTCATGAGGTACAGAATAGCAACTAAACTGGACAAAGAGGAGGGCCCAGTTCAAGTTAGCACGCTCGTGTATGTGCTTGGTAAGGAGGCAGAAAACATTCTCAGCTCATTTACCTTTGAAAATGAAGCAGCTGAGTCGAACTATGATACTGTTAGCAAAATTTGATGCATACTTCATTCCGAGACGCAATGTGATTCACGAACGGGCGTGTTTCAATCAGAGGGTGCAACGGCCTGGGGAGCGTGCAGAGACATTTAGTCGCGCACTTTATGAGTTGTCAGAGAACTGCTCGTTTGGTACAAACTGCGAGCAAAACACAAGAGACAGAATAGTTGTGGGAATCCTTGATAAGGAGCTTTCCCAGAAACTGCAAATGCTCCCAAATCTCACTTTGAAGATGGCTATACTGGAGTCATGACAGTCAGAAGATGTCAAAGCCCAAGTCAGCCAACAGGGGGAGCAGGTGTGCACTGTTCAAGAGATAGCTCAACGTGACAGCAGCGGGGCCAAACCAAGATGGCAGCGCCCACAGAGGGACCGGCAGAGAGACAGTGATAGTGCAGCTGACCGGGGGAAATGTGGCCGGTGTGGGAAAACATCACACAGGCGGGAGGACGATTGCCCAGCAAGGAGGTCTACATGCAACAAGTGTGGAAAAAGGGGACACTGGGAGAGAGTGTGCAAAAGTAGACTGGTGAGAGAAATGATTGATGATGGTGACTGTGAGGGGCAGGAAGATTATTATCTCGGCTCAGTTAACCGACAACAATAATGAATGGACTGTCATTGACTGACATTGAGGGCTCACCAGTAGATTCACCAGGGCTGATTGCAGCATCATAAGTGACACTATGTACAAAGCTCTCCATAAGAAAACTGTCTTACAGAGGCCAAAGAAAATACTGAGTGGTCCAGGGGGAGGGCTTAACTGTTTGGGGCAGTTTATAATTAAGACCAGCGACGAAGACAGATCTTACACATTCAGACTCTATGTTGTTTGGGGGAAGAGTGTAAACAACCTACTTAGTAGACCAGCAGCCTTGGCTATGGGGCTAGTAAAATGAGTATATGAGATCAACAGTGAGCAAGAGTTTGGCCTAATGAAAACCCAACCAGTTAAAATCATGCTCCAAGACAACGCCCAGCCCTATGCGGTCTGCATAGCACGACGCGTACCCATACCCCTCATGGCTGCAGTGAAAGAGGAGTTAGGTCGCATGGAGGCCAACGACATCATCGAGGCTGTGACTGAACCAACGGAGTGGTGTACCCCGATGGTACCCCTTCCAAAGAAGTCTGGAAAAGCACGCATCTGTGTTGACCTGAAGAAGCTTAATAAAGCCGTCAAAAGAGAGCGGTTCATCCTGCCGACATCAGAGGAAATGATAACCCAGCTCAGTGGCTCCACTGTCTTCTCTTCACTAGACGCAGCCTCGGGATTCTGGCAGATCCCACTGGACAAGGACAGCCAGAGATTGGGTACCTTCATCACACCATTTAGAAGGTACTGCTTTAAACGTCTTCCTTTTGTAATCACCAGTGCGCCAGAGATATTCCAAAGAAAAATGGTGGAGACACTGGAGGGACTGGAGGGCGTGGCCGTATACATGGATGACATCATCTGCCATGGGAAAAACATGAGAGAACACGACGAGCGCCTGGAAAAGGTCACTGAGCACCTGGAGGCTGCCGGAAAAGTGCGTTCTGAGGAAGAGTGAGTTACACTTCCTGGGTCAGGTTATCAACCGTCCTGACCCTGAGAAGGTGTCGGCCATTAATAAACTTGAGCCACCTGTGAACGTCCAAGAGCTCCGGAGGATTCTCTGCATGATAAGCTACCTGGGCAAATACATCCCAGACCTCTCTACAGTGGACCAACCTTTGTACGCACTCTTAAAGTCAGATGCAGCATGGATGTGGGGTCCAGCCCAGCAGACAGCTTTTGAGAAAATCAAAGAGCTCCTCACAACATCACCCACCTTGGTGTACTATGATGTCAACAAGGCGACAGCGGTCTCGGCGGACGTGAGCAGTTTCGGGATAGGAGGCGTCCTGTTACAGCTCCATGGCGAAGAGTGGAGACCTGTGGCGCACTGCCCAAGACGACTGACCGAGGCTGAGACTCGGTATGCCCAAATTGAAAAAGAGTGCCTTGCGAGTGTGTGGGCATGTGAGCGGTTTCAGACGTAACTCTATGGCCTACTGTCTTTCAAAGTCATCACAGATCACAAACCGCTTGTCCCTCTCATGAACTCTCAAGACCTCAATAACGTTCCCCTCCGCTGTCAGAGACTCCTCATGCGGTTAATGAGATTCAACCCAGTGGCGGAGCACATGCCGGGGAAAACTTTAGTTGTAGCAGACCTCCTGTCTAGGAGCCCACAGAAAGAGACAGAACCCGTCCCAACCAGCCCTGCCGACATTGAGTGCAACATTGCAGCGGTGATGAGTAGCATCCCAGCATCAACCAGGAGAATGGACAGCATCCGGACTGAGACAGCAACTGACGGGCAGCTCCAACAGGTTATCAGGTACATACAGTCGGGCTGGCCCGAGCATGCAGCACAAACAGACTCTAATGTTAGGGAATACTTTACAGTCAGAGACGAACTATCTGTGCATGAGGGAATAGTAATGAGAGGGTGCAGGATAGTAATACCCACTACACTGAGATACTAGATTGTATACATGAGGGCCACCAGGGGCTCAACAAATGTAGGGAGAGAGCCAACACCTTAGTATGGTAGCCTGGCATGGCCTTACAAATAACACACAAAGTAGAGAGCTGCATGTATTGTCGTGAGCACAGAAGAGCACAAAACAGAGAGCCTCTTCTGCCAACTCCCCTCCCAGATAGACCGTGGCAGAAGATTGGCATTGATCTATGTGAACATGAAAGAGAGAACTTCCTAGTCATAGCAGATTACTACTCAAGATATTTATAGATACTCCATATGCCAACCACCATGAGCGTGCAAGTAGTTCTTAAACTGAAGGCCACCTTTGCTCGTTTCGGGATTGCAGAGGAAGTTATCAGTGACAACTGGCCTCAATTCAGAAGTGACACTTTCAGAGACTTTGCCCGTGAGATGGACTTTAAACACACAACCTCTAGCCCCCACAACCCACAAGGGAATGGGTTTGCAGAACGTGCTGTCCAAATGACCAAGAGAATTTTGATGCAAACTGATCCTCTGTCTGCTCTCATGGTTTACAGGTCCTTGCCACACAGCAGCACAGGTGTCAGTCCCGTGGAGCTGCTCATGGGCAGAAAAATCAGGGCGACACTGCCCACCCTGAACAAGAACTAACAACCAAAGTGGCTGAATAGAGAGCAAGCCAGAGCACGGGACAAGATGAACATGTTCTCACCAGACTGGATAACGAAAAGACATGGGCCACACCGGCTGTAGTGGCTGGTGAGAGTATTATGCAGAGGTCTTATCTCATCGAGACTGGGCAGGGGACTCTGTACAGGCGAAACCGTCGCCATCTGCAAGCGGTGCCCGCTGCTGGGGCAACACAGACTCTGAAACAGATACACCAAACATTCAGGCAAGCCCGACCTTGGGATCCCCTGGTCCCGGGGTGAACTCTGAGGGACAGTTCCAGACCAGGTTGGGTAGACTAGTGAAACCTGTCCAGAGACTTGACCTGTGAGGGGGAAGTTGTTTGACTTGTTTCGTAAAAAAAAAAAAAAAAGGAAAGAAAGAAAGGTTATACTTTGTGGTACTTTGTATTTTGAATTTTGCAAATGTTCCCATTTATACTATGCACAAGTTGTAAACATAACTGAAAGTATTCTCACTTTAGCCTCAAGAGGGCACGGTTGTTACATAAATTTAGAAAGTGTTGTTGTTAATTGCACTAAGTTAGTAGTTAATAATAATGGCCTTATCTTAAAAGGGGAGATGTCAGGAATGTGTGACGTCAGGTATTCTCAGAGACTTTAGGAATATTGCGAGACAAGAGACAAAACAGGAAGTAGCCTGGGCAAAAACGAGGGCACTGTGAATTATCGGAGGTGGAATAATACTGCATCTGTTTATTTTACATATAAACGCATTACAGTGACGGAATAATTTAACTCATGGGCTCGTGCTCACTTCTTGTTAGCTGGTGGTATGTTAGCATTTTTCGTCTGGTAGTGTTTCTTTATATTTCTTTACATTGAATTCGTTAAACAAGTCATCAGTCTCTGGACAAATTAGACAAACACAAGCACCTTGATTTTCAGCTAAAAAATATATTAGTTACCTTCTGTCTTGGAAGTGACGGCCCTCACTGTCAGTTTTCCTCTTTTTATTTACAGGCGCCATTAGTGAGAAGGGTTCACGATGAAGTTAGAGTGATGTTGCCACCATCAGGTCAAAGGAGGAAGTGCAGTTTCCTCCGCCAAGGAAGGACGTATTAAAATCGAGTCTGTTTGTTTGTTTGTTTGTTTGGCTGTCAGCAGGATTACGCAAAAAATTCTTAACAGATTTTGATGAAACTTTCATGAATTTTAGATAATGGGTCAATGAAGAACCCATTAGATCTTGAGCAATGAAGGTCAAACGTCATCGTCACACTAAAGGTCAACAGCTAAAACATATCAGTGGTAATATCTCAGGATTCAGACAAGATAGTATCTGGCGAGGTTTTTTTCATTCTCATGGTCTGACCTTCAGACATCAGATGGGTCAACACCTATGGCTCCATCACATGACGTTTTGATGTCATATGACGACATATCAAGCCTTGGTGGAGGGCTGCTGTCTCTGACTGCCTTGTTTATTTATCGTGTTGGACAGTCTGAGCGGGACATAAATAATATATATACTAAAAGTGAAGCTGCAGGGCCGTGATTGGCCCCCGGGCCAGACTTTAGGCATGTCTGAAAATAGATGCTGTTCAGGTCACTTTGACCCAGCAGTCAAACTGTAGGTAAAAGGGTGTTGGAAATGTCAGACTATTTCTTTTTTTACAACTGTCAGACATATTATGTTCTGTTTTATATGTTGGTCTTTCAAAAGGAGAAAAAGGTATATCAAAATGGAGAACACTGAAGAAAAAGTGACTTTTTCAGTCAAATCTATCATTAACTGGACATAAACCCAGTGTTTGTGTCCACTGTCATTGATCCAACTCCATGGGTTCTATTGGTGAATCAGTTTTGTTGAAAACGATGGTGTTTCTATGTTCAACAAAGATACTCTGAATGTCCAA
>CM035795.1:1508554-1513554 GCA_020466265.1 Siphamia tubifer
CTAAACCCCCTCAGCCAGATCATCTCAAAGAGTGGCTTCGGATACCAGTTCCGAAGTGGAACATCCATCAACCACCTCCTCTACATGGATGACATCAAGCTGTATGCCAAGAATGAGCGTGACATTGATTCCCTAATTCACCTCACCCGGATCTACAGCAAAGACATTGGGATGTCATTGGGACTAGATAAATGTGGGCGGATGATATCTAGAAGAGGAAAGGTGATCACAACTGAAGGGGTTGACCTACCCGAAGGGAATATCACAGATGTGCAGGAAAGTTACAAATACCTAGGGATCCCACAGACAAATGGTAATCATGAGGAGGCAGCTCGGAAGTCAGCCACAGCCAAATACCTACAGAGGGTAAGACAGGTCCTGAAAAGTCAGCTGAACGGCAAAAATAAGATCCAGGCCATTAACACCTATGCCCTGCCAGTAATCAGATACCCAGCTGGGATAATATCCTGGCCACTGGAAGAGATACAAGCCACTGACATCAAGACAAGGAAACTCCTTACCATTCAATTCAATTAAATTTTATTTATAAAGCCCTAAATCACAACAAAATCGTCTCACAGGGCTTTACAAAAACACAATCAACTACAGAGATACATGAACAGTCCCAAGCATCCCCTGTCCTTAGACCCTCCCCCTGTCCTTAGACCCTCCTTCTCGGCAGAAAAAACTTCCAAACCCAGTGGGAAAAAGAAGAAATCTTGAGGAGAACCACATTGAAGGACAGATCCACTCCCATGGACGGACAGACTATAGATGAACGTCCATTTATAAATGAAGGGGGGGGGGCTGGTCCAGACAGGCACGGGCAGTGGTCCGGGGTCACAGGTCGGCACAGGCGAGACACTGCAGATCCTGTCGTCCATGGCTCCCACGCAGACACTGTCAGGAGAGCCACCACTCCCCCCAGGGGGGGGAGGGGGGGACACACCAGGTGACTAGTCATGAACAGACTTGGTATGAAAGATAGGTTATAAAAATGACAGAAACAGGTGTGAGGGAGAGAAAGAGAAGAAAGAAGGAACTCAGTGTACTGTACTTCCCCCAGCATTCTAACTCCTAGGGCAGCCTAGACTGAACTGTGACTCATACACCACATGATTTTTAACTAACCTGACCATAGTCTTTCTCAAACAGGAATGTTTTCAGCCTAATTTTAAATGTAGAGACTGTGTCGGCATCTTTAATATTAAAGGGAAGCTGATTCCATAAGACAGTAACCATGGTAACTAAAGGCTCTAGCTCCTACTGTACTTTTAGAAACCTTAGGAACTTTCAGTAAACCTGCATTCTGAGAACGAAGGGTTCTATTGGGTTGGTACGGAACCAGATCATCTTTAAGATAAGATTGTATTTCTGTACACTGCAGCTGGACGGAGTCCAGGAAAAAGTTCCCCACGGGGAAAATAAAAGTATATCTTATCTTATCTTATCTTAAGATAAGAGGGGCCCATACCATTAACCCCTGACCTCTGACCTCTGACCCCTAACCCATACCATTAATGGTTTTATATGTAAGGAGGAGGATTTTAAATTTAATTCTAAACTCAACTGGTAGCCAATGAAGGGTTTGGAGCACAGGGGTGATAGGGTTAGGGGTCAGGGTTTGGAGCACAGGGGTGATAGGGTTAGGGGTCAGGGTTTGGAGCACAGGGGTGATAGGGTCAGGGGTCAGGGTTTGGAGCACAGGGGTGATGTGTTCTCTTCTATTTGATCCTGTTAATAATCTTGCTGCTGCATTTTGAACCAGTTGAAGCTTTTTAGGGAATATTTAGGACACGCTACAAGTAAGGAGTTACAATAATCTAATCGTGATGTAACAAATGCATGAATTAATTTTTCTGCAGTCGTTTTAGACAGAATATTCATAATTTTGGCTAATGTTGCGCAGGTGAAAGAAGGCTGTTCTGCATGTTTGGTTAATGTGCCCTGACCTCTGACCCCTGACCCTTTGAATGAAAGATCTGGATCAAATGAAACTCCTAAATTTTTAACTGTGGCACTGGGTGTTCCACTTAAGTTGTCCAGAGTAACTATGTGGTCAGGTAGGGAGTCTCTCGCATTTTTAGGACCTATTATAATGACTTCAGTTTTTTCAGGGTTCAATAAAAGATAATTGGCACTCATCCAAGTCTTTATGTCTTGGACACATGTACTTAGTTTATCTATTTGTCTGGTCTGATCAGGTTTAATCGATAAATATAGCTGTGTGTCATCCGCATAACAATGAAAATTAATGCCATGATTTCTAATGATGTTACCTAAAGGAAGCATATATAGTGTAAACAAAATAGGCCCAAGGACTGACCCTTGGGGCACGCCATAATTAACTCTGGAGGACTGCGATGATTGTTGATTAACGTGAAATATGATTTAAAGCAGCAGAGGGCTGCTCCTCTAATACCTATATCACATTCTAATCTGTGCACTAAGATACTGTGGTCAATGGTGTCAAAGGCTGCACTACGGTCTAATAACACCATGCATGGAGGGTTTCACCCCAAGTCCAGTGTCCTGAGGCTGTACACTAAGAGAAAGGAAGGAACCCGAGGACTAGTAAGTGTCAGAACTACTGTCCAGGAGGAAACGGTGAACCTCCAGGAATACATCAAGAAAATGGCCCCCAATGACCAACTGCTAAGTGAATGCCTCAGGCAACAAAAGCCCAGTAAGGTCGAGGAACCAGAGGGGCTATCATGGAGGGACAAACCCTTGCATGGCGTGTACCATCGGCAAATTGAGGAAGTGGCTGATATGGAAAAGACATACCAGTGTCTGGAAAAGGCTGGACTAAAGGACAGCACAGAGACACTACTCATGGCTGCACAAGAACAAGCCCTGAACACCAGAGCAATAGAGGCTGGGGTCTACCACATCAGACAGGACCCCAGGTGTAGGCTGTGTAGAGAAGCCCCTGAAACAGTCCAGCACATCACAGCAGGGTGTAAGATGCTGGCAGGCAAGGCATACATGGAGAGGCATAACCAGGTAGAGGACATACTGTACAGGAACATCTGTAAAGAGTATGGACTGGAGGTCAAGGGTCAAGATGGGAGAACCCCCCAAAGGTGACAGAGAACAAACAGGCCAAGATCCTGTGGGACTTCCAGATCCAGACTGACAAGATGGTGATGGCCAATCAGCCTGACATAGTGGTGGTGGATAAACATGAGAAGACAGTGGTGGTGATAGATGTAGCAGTCCCCAGTGATAGCAACATGAGAAAGAAAGAACATGAGAAGAGAAGAGAAATACCAAGGACTGAAAGAGGAGTTAGAGAAAATGTGGAGTGTGAAGGCAACAGTGGTACCAGTAGTGATGGGGGCACTAGGGGCAGTGACCCCCAAGCTGGGACAATGTCTCCAGCAGATACCAGGAACAACATCAGAGATCTGTGTCCAAAAGAGAACATTGCTAGGAACAGCTAAGATCCTGCACAGAACCCTCAGGCTCCCAGACCTCTGGTAGAGGACCCGAGTCTGAAGGAGACACCGCCCAGGTGGGGTGAGAGGAACATTTTTATATATATATATATATATATATATATATATATATATATATATATATATATATATATATATATATATATAACATGTTGACCTATAGTTCAGTTGACAGTGACAGCTGTGCAGTGCATGTACTTTATACTGTACAGTATGTGGTGTGTATGAGTGAGTTAGTCAGAGTGAATCCATGTTCACACACTGTAACACACTCAGTACAACCACAGCAGAAGTCACTGCTGAAGGGAAATGTTACTAATGTCATGACGTCTGTCTGTCTGTCAGGGAATCCCCCCCCCCCTCCCCCTGTAACTGTTGAGCAGGTAACACACTCTTCCACAGTAACCACTGCTCTCACTATAGTCTGTTCTACACCTTTATAATTACACAAACAAGCTGAAAAGTCAGTCTGCTGTTGGTAATTACACCCCCCTCCTCACCCCCTCCTCACTTATCCTCCCCCTCAATGCAAATCTGAACACAGTTGTACTGTTCACTCATTTAGATTCACCTTTTCCCAAGAATCTGATAATATGCACTTTATACTCAACACATCTGTTTATATTTAACTGATTTTACCACAGCTGACAAATGCCTGAATATAAATACTGTGTTACTGTACTTAACTACACGTTTTTATGAGTTGAGTAAAGTGTTTTTCTGGAAACTTTTTACTTTTCCTCCCTACATTTTTTCATAAATATATGTACTTTATACTCTTTACATTTATATAAATATATGTACTTTATACTCTTTACATTTATATAAATATATGTACTTTATACTCTTTACATGTATATAAATATATGTACTTTATACTCTTTACATTTATATAAATATATGTACTTTATACTCTTTACATTTATATAAATATATGTACTTTATACTCTTTACATTTATATAAATATCTGTACTTTATACTCTTTACATTTATATAAATATATGTACTTTATACTCTTTACATTTATATAAATATATGTACTTTATACTCTTTACATTTATATAAATATATGTACTTTATACTCTTTACATTTATATAAATATATGTACTTTATACTCTTTACATTTATATAAATATATGTACTTTATACTCTTTACATTTATATAAATATATGTACTTTATACTCTTTACATTTATATAAATATATGTACTTTATACTCTTTACATTTATATAAATATATGTACTTTATACTCTTTATATTTATATAAATATATGTACTTTATATTCTTTACATTTATATAAATATTTGTATTTATACTCTTTATATTTATATCATATATAATATGATATAAATATATCAAATGATAAATATCATAATTTTATATTTCACACCATTTTGACTTTTCCTCACAATTATGTATTTCTTAGCTCATATCTATGACTTTTTTTTCTCATAATTTTGACTCCTTACTTTCAGCAATATTTTGATTGATCACTGAGAAAATCTGAATAAATAAACAATAAAAAAACCTGTATT